>CM069904.1:150306016-150514883 GCA_036172215.1 Camellia granthamiana
TAGTTTTGGCTAAGGTTCACTCGAGTATTGACACTCTCCTTTTACGCTCTAACTGTTGCCAAAGCGCCCTTTCGGGTTTTCAACCTTGCGAGCTTTTCATTTTTCTTTTTTATTTTTCCTTCTTTTTTTAATTTTTTTATTTTTTTATTTTTTGTGCTCTAACTTTTGCCTGGGTCGCCCTTCCGGGTTTTCGGTCCAGCGAGCCTTTCAAGGGTGGTAGCTTATTGCCCCTAGTTCAAGGGCTGCCGCCATTTCAGCTATGCAAGCCTCACACTTTTGCCCCTAGTTCAAGGGCTATTTCCAATTCGGCTACGCAAGCCTTACACTTTGATTGATCATGGGATACTTCAAATCACGGTTTGAAAGCTAAGAAGCTAAGGAGGTTGGACCACGAGTCAAGAGGGATCCTATGCTGTATAACTAATTCCAGGCATGTCTTCGTACGACCACGCAAAAACAGTTTTTGAAATCTTTTCACAAAGTGACTAATCACTCGTACTTTTACGAAGATAAGATAGAACCAATTTGGACCAAGCCAGGATCCTTCTCAGTACCCACATCAACAAAAATGATTTTATTCATCAAAGGATTAGCACACCTCTCTTCCTCTCAGTTGATCAAAATTTGCAAATCCCAAGGAAATTCTTCCTCTTTGTTTTTATCAGAGTTTTGGAAAAAGTTTTGAAAAACTTTGGTCAATGCTATGATTTAAAGGCACAGAGAAGTAGGCAGACTCTATAGCATTTTTATTTTATTTTTCTGTTTATTGAAAAGAGACTATGACTTAGCAACGACAATAGATTTTTGACAACATACTCAAAAGAAAATGACAAAGAGGACCTAGACAAGACAGAAATGTCTAGGTTAGCACTATCAAAATTAACAGACTCTGACTCATTAAGCTGACTTGAGCCTGACTCTAACTTTACAAACTTGGTGGAGTCAAACTTAGACTCAATACTTAATTCAGAACTCAAAATAAAACCATTCTCAAATTGCCAGTCAAAGTGTAGGCCATCCACAACATTCAAAATAAAGCCTGTGCAATCAACAGGTGGTCACTCCCCAATCACAGAGATGGTCGACTTTGTGGGATATCGGTATTTTTTTATCTTTTTTTATTTTTTTACAATTTTTTTTTTGATTTTATGTTTTTGTTATTATTATTATTTTTTTTTTGTTTTTGAAGTAATGGTGCTAAACTGAACAACCTGAACCACTCATTCGAATTTGAGAACCCCTGTATAGATCCAATACATTGCACATAAAGCAGGAAAGAGAACAAACACCCCTAAAGAGGGTAGGGTTATCCTGTCCTAGCTTGGAATGATCTAGGGTTTTACTATTCAAACAAGCGGTATCATACATCCTAGAAATGGGAAAGCATCCTGTCCTAATTTGAAAGGTACTATAACTCACTATATGTACAAGGTTGGCTTTACTTTAGGGGTTAAAGTCAAGGTGACATTACCAAAGAGTCCTTTGGGTCGTAACCAATAAAGATCCCAGGAAATCAAAAGAGTCAAATAGTCTCTCTTCAGAGTCTGAGAACCTTAGATAGCAAAGCTAGATAGCAGAGCTACCTTTTTGACAGATCTCAAAAGGTTACAACACAAGGCCTCTAAAGTATTGTAAAGATAGGTGTAGTGTCACAAAAAGTGTGCCTGTGCTCCCACCAGTATCTGGGCAACACAAGGACTTTAAGTGCACCAATGCATGCAATGCAATGCAATAAACATATAATTGAAAATAAAAGTCATATCATGGAGTTCGAGTCAAGGTTTCATAAAATCCCCAGCAGAGTCGCCAGAAACTGTAACATGCCCGGGGGGGACCCGCGCGCGTTAAACAGTTCGGACTCCCGAGATCTCTTTGATCTAGTCTCACGAGTGCAATGTGAAACGTAGATGAGAATCCAGATTTGGCAACTTTTAGAAAAACCATTTTATTGCGAAACCTTTTGCCAGAAATGGACTACGTCATCAGATCTCAGAGTCGCCACCTAATATTTATTTTGGGAAAATTAGGAAACCCATGACTCGCGCCAAGGCCATTGTTCGTCATAACCAAGGATGCTTGGCTCGGAACCTTAGGTATGAAGGGGGAAGGTCATTAATTGAGCACCCCCGCTCACCCGATCAAAAGATCGGCCTCTACTAAACCATGATATGATTTTTATTTTCTTTATATGTTCATGTTCTGATTATTTAATAAATCCTAAAAGTTACTATGTGAAACATATAAGTATAGACTATGTCACTCATTTTGGAATAACTTGATTTTATGTAGTTTTGAAAATGTATAACCCAAACAAATTGAGTTTACAAACACGAAAATCAATATCATTCCAAATTAAGCGACACAACCTCCATCCACTGGCATTCATACAGTTATATCACATAAGCAAATAGCCACATGGTATGATGCTTAAACATAGTAAGAAAAACACACACAAACGGGATGCTAAAGCATAAAAACTTACATGTTTGACGACCCGCGAACAAGCTACAAAACAAAGTTAGTAAAACATGCATGATCTTATATACAAAATGCTAATGCAATTCACTCATGAGATGTAACCAAAGATTCGGCTTCTAAGATATGACATGTGAATCATCTCAAGAACATGAGGTAGCGCACATAATCACATAGGAATTGATTAAATCCACAAATGCAGACTTAGCCGAACCAAGATGCATGAAACATGGATGCAAAGCATGAATATAATGAAAAAATAAATATGATGTTTATGTACAAATAAGGAAAGCGAGTAAAAGAATGGGATAGAAAGAAGTGGGGCGGGGAATTATTACAACGCTTTGAATAAATTATTACAAACCAGATAAGAGAGAGAGAAGTGAATATTACAACAAAATAAAAACCTCACAAACTCTCAAAATAAATAAAATAAAATAAAATAAAATAAAGAAACTTCATGTGTGCCGGAAAATATTCTGCTTGACGTAGGAAGACTGCTCCGTTCTGTCTGGGAAAACTTATTTTGCATGGGCAATATTCATCTCGTGGTACTATTCACTGTCGGAAGTTACTATTTACTATTCACCTTTCCTGATCGTTATTCATCTTACCGGGCATTTTTTTATCCGCAGTTACTATTCATCGCCGGAGATACTATTCATTGACGAGGTTACTATTCACCGCCGGAAGTTACTATTCACAGCCGGAGGTTACTATTCACCGCCGATCACTATTCATCCGGTGGGGTCACATCTTTTAACAAATTAGGTGGTTCGACCAACCATTTAAAGTGGTAAAATTACAACAATTTAACTAGTAAACTATAACATTTTATGTAAATTACAACAGTTTATATACAACAGTAAATTATAGCAGATAAAGTAATAAAATTAGGTGGTTCAACCAACCATTTAAAGTAGTAAAATGACAACAATTTACAAATAGTAAACTACAACATTTTATGTAAATTACAACCGTTTATATATAACAGTAAATTACAGCAGATAAAGTAATAAAATTAGGTGGTTTGACCGACCATTTAAAGCGATAAAAAAAAAAGTTATGAAAAACAATAAATGAAGTACTTAAACAAATTATATCACATTTTGAAATTAAATGAAAGTTTGCGAAAACTCACCTTTCGGGGAAATGATGAATTTTCTGATTCACAAACTTTCTTTTAATTACCCTCAAGTTTGTGGAATGTGTTCTCAATTCTCAGTCCAAAAGTTGGAATTACAACTTCTCTTTCTGATTATTTTTTTCTCTCAAAATTCTCGCACTACTTCTTTTTTTTTTTACTCTCTCTCTCAATCAAACTTTTCTGATCTCTCCCCCGCCCAAAAATCTCTTTCATTCTTCACTGACCTTTCCCCTTTTATAGAAAATGATGGTAAGAAAAGGATGAAAAAAGAGACGGTGGGAGGTACTGATTTCAAAAGATGCACAGTGATTTTACTGTGCATTGCACAGTAAAATTACTATGTACTTTATAATATAATAATATATAAAAGGGATTATTAGCATAAATATATGTACAAATATCCAAAAATATATATAAAAACACACAAATATGTAAAATTAAAATACATGGGCTAATAAAATATATTTGCAACATAATTTGACGAAAGCGGGTCTAAAGGCACAGAAAACGAAAAGACACACGATTGGAGTGTAGTGAATTTTTTTATTTTTTATTTTTTTCAAAGAAGGAACAATACCCTTACATAATATAACATTATATATATACAAAAGTATGGCGCGTGAGTGAAAGCATGGTACCGAATACATTTAATAAAATATTATATAATAATATAACATAATATATATATATATATATAATACATAATAAAGGGAAAGAAAATGGAGAATGAGTCTAAAATAATTTGGCAAAAACAGGTGTAAGACTGGGATTAAAGTTTACATTCCATCTTTTCACTGAGAATTTTGTGAGATAACATATTCTTATTTTCATCATCGGGTAATCAAAAGAAAGCGCCCAAGTCTTAGGGCCGGTCAAAATGGGGTGTCTACAAATATATACTCACATAATTACACTGAGCTTTAGACGAGATCTACTCGTGTTTTCTCATTATAGTAAGTTTCCTTGTAAAACTCTGCTAGATCAGGTAGCATCTTCTTTTCTCGTGCCTAATTTGATAGACCAAATCTTCTTTTCTCATGCCTAATTAGTTAGTTATTACTAATTTTTCACAATAAATAAAGACAATACTAAATTTTAATAATGTTGCTCTAATATTAATTTTGTAATTTTTTGGCACAACAAACTTTGCCTTCATTTATTTTCTCCTATATCAACTACTTTTTCGAAACAACATAGTACATACATAATCAAAACTTTATTAACTTAATTTAAAACTACATATAGAAAATAAAATAATCATAATAAAGAAAGAGAAAGAGCAACATTATAATTGGCCTGTTTGGTAGGGCTTATTTCCAGCTTATTTCAGCTTTTAGCTTAATTTAAATTATTTTGATGTATTTGGTTCAGCTTAACAATACAGCTTATAGCTTTTTGTAAGTCAAAAATCAACTTATTCTTTGAGTGGGGGAGGAGAAGCTTAATTTATAAGTCAAAAATCAACTTTTGTTAACAGCTATAAGTTATAAGTTGTTAGGCTATAAGTTATAATCACTTTCCCAGAACTCTACCAAACAGGGCTAATATGATGTAAGTGATTGTTTGGCATGCACTAAAAAATGCTATGAAATTTTTTGACAATTTATTATGAAATTTGTTGATTTGTTATTTCATCTTTTTTTTTTTTTTTTTCTTTATTGATTTCTGAAGTTAGTTGTGTTGCTTGTTGATTTTCAAATCACTTTGAAACGTTTTCTAATTTCTAAATTTTTTGTTGAAAGTTGAGGAGATGGCTAGTATTTCTAGACGACTTTATTAAGCTGATAGATTTAACTATAACTAATCTTGCACTACATTTAACAAAAGGCATAATAACACTACTAAAAATATAGCAAGCCTTTTAGATAGTCATTAGAGAATAAAATTTCAATAATGCTTGGGAGCACTAATTAGTGCTATCACTAATGATGTGGCAGTGGGTCCCACCCACTGCCACATCATTTGTTGTGCCTTGTTTTTTTTTTTTTTGTTTTTTTTTTCTTCCTTTTCCACCTCATTAGTGGTGGGTTAGAGATACCAAATTAGTGGTATGTAGCATTGTTGATAAAATTTTGAACTTTAAACCTCACCATTCGAGAAGCTCTAAGAATCTCAAAATATAGAATCTAAAAAAGGAGGGATGAGCAAAATCTCAATTCTAGGATCTCCTTTTCTCATCCTTAGACACAAGTCTCGCATTAATAAATTCACAAAGAATTATCAAGAAAATGCAAAGAATTGAATTACATGTAAAAAAAAATTATTCCCTAAAAATTAAACAAGTTCTACCTACTGAAATGATCTCAAGAGCCAGCCTGAACCAAGCCAAATCAATTACTTTAGTTGTTCCTTGCAATCCTACCCTACATATTAACTTAGTGAAAGAATAGCATCAATATAAAGAACATGAACAAGGTCCAGGACAAATAATTTAAAAATATATTTAATATTTATATATACAATTCGAATTGCTAACTATCTTTGCCCAAGTTCAATCCAAATCTAATTTGGACTTTTGAATTTCTATCCAAACCCAAACCGAATTTAAAATTATGTTGTCCAGCCTTACAAAACTTCAGACTGGTATCGGGCTGGCCAAGTTGCACCTACTCATCCTAAACCTGTCTTTAAGCCCACTTGCCTTGTCCCTGATTACAGCACCCCACTCTGTGATCAGGTTAAATGGGTAACCCATGCAGTCATTCCACAAACCCTTGTTTGGTGAGAGTCAAGAGACAGAGCCCATCACATATAGAAGTGTGAAAAGAGATTGCCTTTTGTAACCTTTTTCTTTTTTTCCCTTGTAAGTTGTGTGTCAATCTTCTTTTTTCTTTTTTTTTCTTTTTTTTCCCTATATGCAGTGCAACTCCCTTTGATTTTGTGGGATTTATATGATTTTAATTTCTAATCAAGCAAGAGAAATGTTTTCTATCATGTTTTCTATTATGTTGTCAAGTAGCAAGAAAATCTTGAGGAACATCTTCCTTGTCTGTGCCAATTAGAAGATCACAAACACAATCTTCATCATTTTAAAATATCGAAATTCTTCATCATTTTAATTTGAATTTTTTTTTAAAAATTAAATTTGATGAAAAGGCAAGTTCAGAATAAGAGAATAATTTTTAAAAAATTAGAATAGTTCCTATCAAATCAAGCTTTTTAGTCAAATTTGAAATCAAATTCAATGAAACAGTACAGATAATTTGGCAGTTGACAAACAACAACTTCCTATTGTGTTTCCAGTTTGTTTTGACTTTAACAAAACAAGTTGATAAATCATGCAAAGTACACTGCTCACATAGGCATAAAATATTCATTCAAACCTACAATATTCACATAGAGATGATTAACAAATGTAAAAGACTACAACTCAAATGCTCAAAGCTCTTACAACATTAATCTAGGTCATACAACTCAAACGCCCAATATAAAAACAAACAGCAGATGCATTTCATCCATCCATCAGTTCAAGCACAGAAAGGGACAGATTCCACAGTGCATAAACACAAACAGAAAAAAAGAGAAGAGAAGGGAGGAGGGGGATATAAATATATATATATATACCGAGAGAGAGAGAGAGAGAGAGAGAGAGAGACAGAGAGAGAGAGAGAGAGAGAGACGAAACAAGGGGAAGAAGGAAGAGAAGAGGGAGTGCCTTACTAGCGTGTGGCTTTGAAGAACCTCGAAAGGGCCTACGCAAATATAAGAAATTGCGTAGCAGTCGAAGTAGTCGAAGCAGATTACAAATTGAATCCAAGTCCAAGTCGAAGCAGATTACAAATTGACTCAATGGAAAGCGTGATTGCTTTGCTGAGGAAGGAAGCGGACTGCATCAATGGACCTTTCCCCTTCACCTACGTCTCCACCGATTCAATTGATTGAAGAAACCTTTCCCCTTCACCTACGTCTCCCCTCTCTTCTTAGAAACGCTGGCTTTTTTCTTTCTTTTTTTGTTTTTTTTTTTGTTTTGAACTGTATCAGTCTGTTTGATAATAAAAAAATAAATTAAGGGGTTGTTTGGAATGATCTAAATAAGTGTATTTTTTGACTATTTATGAAATGTGGGTTGGATTTGGGTTGGGTTTAAAGTGGTGTTTTAGAGAAGTGATGTGATTTAAATAAGATGATGTGACTTAAATATGATAGTGACTTTTTGACTTTTTAACTTTTTTAAAACTTGCCAAACTAACCCTAAATATATATATATATATTTTTTTTAGATAAGTGGCGCCAAAAATTGTGTTTGCCATATGTGAAATATATATGACAATAAATGAAAATGTATTGAAATATATATATATATGTTTAAAGAAAAATGTCTCAAACCCCCAGTGGGGGTCACTGGGGGTCATGGTTGCTGCCTTCTCATTGGCTAAAAAAAATAAACTGTTTTTTTTTTTTTTTTTTTTAAATTTCGGCCAACCCCAGTACGCCACGTCACTGGGGGTTGACCCCCACCGGGGGTCTGTAGCAAAACTGATGTTTAAAATCATCATTCTTAAATATATTTCCAAATAACATAGACAATTGCAGGTCAATTGATAATTTATTCAGAAAGCAATTAAAAAAAGACCAAATTCCACGTTAGTGTGACTAAATTTAAAAATAATATTCTAAGAATCATCAATATTATTCATGAATAAAATGTGTATTCAAATTCTACTCTTCTAAAAAATATTAGAGAGCCCTAACTTGACAATGAATTTAATGATTAAATTGACAATTTCAAACATACATTTTTATATATATACTAACCTATCATCCGTGCTATGCACGAGATAATTATAGATATTTATATTTATTTTAGATTTTTTTTAATATATAATTTTTTTTAAAGATTTTTTATACAAATAATTTGACAATCTTATCACTAACCATAGTGTATGGGAGAAGTTGCAAAGGGTGCTGCAGTAACTATGCACGGATTGTATCTATAATTATTTGTATAAGGGGATTTTGACCAAAGCTCTCAAAAGGCATGTGGATTGTAAAAGTTAATAAATACTGATTATGGGGTTTTGACTAAATCAATAAATGTAGGCATGTAGATTGGAAAAAGTTAATAAATGTTTATCAGGAGATTTTGACCAAATTAATAAATACTGATTTTTTTTAAATCAAAAATTTAGAAAATTAATATTGGGATATTGAAGCTCTCACAAAGCTTGGGGGATAGATTTAATAAGAATTTATATTTATTTTAGATATTTTTTTAATATACAAATTTTTTTTAAATTTTTTTTTATAAAAATAATTTAACAATCCCATCAATAACCATAGCGTATGTGAGAAGTTGAAAATGGTGTAGGAGTAGGTATGAGAGAAGTCAAAAACGCTTGTGAGTTGGGAGAAATCAATAAATGCTGAGATTTTTTTTTTTAAAATTAAAAATTTAGAAAATTACGATTGGAATATTGGAACTCCCACAAGGCATATGAGTTAGAAACTATTTTTTCCTTATAGATAGATAGATAGAGAGATAGATAGATAGATAGATATATTTAATAAGAATTTATGGTTGTTTTAGATATTTTTTTAATATACAAATTATTTTTTTTATAAAAATAATTTAACAATCACATCACTAGCCATCGTGTATGGGAGAAGTTGAAAAGAGTGTAGGAGTAGGTATGGGAGAAGTCAATAAATGCTGAGGTTTTTTTTTTTATTTAAATCAAAAATTTAGAAAATTAAGATTGGGATATTGGAGCTCCCATAAGGCTTATAAGTTAAAAACCCCATTTCCCTAGAAAATTAAGATTGGGATATTAGAACTCCCACAATGCTTGTAAGTTAAAAACCCGCTTTTCCTTATATAATATTAGCTTATCACCCGTGCTATGCACGAGATAATTATAGATATTTATATTTATTTTAGATTTTTTTCAATACATAAATTATGTTTTTTAAGATTTTTTATAAAAATAATTTAACAATCTTATCACTAACCATAGTGTATAGGAGAAGTTGAAAAGGATACTGTAGTAACTATATACAGATTGTATCTATAATTATTTGTATGATGGGATTTTAAATGCTGATAAGGGGATTGTATCAATAAATGCAGGCATGTGGAAAGACATGTGAATTAAAAAAAGTTAATAAATGCTGATCAGTGGATTTTGACCAAATCAATAAATGCTGAGTTTTTTGTTTTTTTAATAAAAAATTTAGAAAATTTAGATTGGGATATTGAAACTCCCACAGGCTTTGGGGTTAAAAACCCCATTTTGCTTAATCTATAGTATAGATATAGATACAGATACAGATAAATAGATAGATAGATAGATAGATATAGATATAGATATGGAACATACCATTTATATGACACACGGACCAAAGTACTGGGACAACTGTTGCAATTTGCCCTCATCTAAATTAAAGGGATTTAAAAAGTAAAAAAAGAAAAAGAAAAAAAATTATAATATTAAAAAATGTTCACTAAAAAAATATAGATTAAAAATTAAAAATTAATTATTGAAAACTCCATACTAAACAAGGTAATGTTTTCTATTAATTTTGAAAATTAAAAAATTATTATTAATTTTTCCTCTTTTTTTTCTCACAAAAAAATAGATACATTAATTATCTTTTCTTTTCTTTTTTTTTTTTTTTTTTTTTTTTGTGGAGGGGGGTTTTGACCTGCAATTTTTCTAAAATGGGTGTTCTAGACGGAAAGGGTAGAGTTAGTTCAGACAATGAGAAAAAGTGCTTATGTAAGAGGCGCCTTCACTATGAGAAAGAATAGTCGGTTTTGCATAGGGTGCCTTCTTGGATAATAGCTTCAATACTGGCATGCATGAAGGGCTTAAGTGTGAGACATATGAGAGGGGCTTTAGTGCGAAAATAAAAGAAATGGTTTACAGAGTGTCTTCTTGCTTCACGACTTCAATACTTGTGAGAAAAGAGTAGGCTCAAGTGCGAGAGAGAAATGAGGGTTTGTAGGAAGTGTCTTCTTGGGTCATGACTTGAGTGTCCGTGCACATGAAAATGAGTGATAAGGGTCAGAGTGTGTCACTTGGAGTTACACTTTCAGTGCTCCGAAACACAAAACTATAGCATTTTAATAAAGAGAAATAATTAGTGACAAAATATTTTTTGTCTCCTTAAACACAAGAACAGAGAATTTATTATTGGTGATGAAATATTTTTGTCTTCAACAACATAACCTTATAAGACGAAAAATATATTCGTTGCGCAATCAATCAGAATTTATTAGTGACGAAATATTTTCATCTCCCACAACTTATTCTTCCAAGACAAAAATATATTTGTCACCCATTTAATAGAAAGATGAAACGGCATCGTTTACATAATAGAGTGTTTATTGGTGATGAAATATATTCGTGATGGAAATATACTTATCATTCCTAGACAAAAATATATTTGTCGCCTAATAAATGGAAATATACAACGACATTATTTAATAGGTAGGGAATTTATTGGTGATGAATTACGTTCGTCGCAAAAAATATATATATTTTGTGACAAAAAATGTTCGTCTCCAATGAGCTAAGAATAGTAGCTTTGCACAAAATGTCTTCTTGGATAATAATGTTTGCATGCACAAACGGCTTAAATGTAAGAGAGAATAGAGGAGCTTCAGTGCAAAATAGAAGAGATGGTTTATAGAGATTGTTTTCTCGAGTCACAACTTCAATACTTGTGAAAGAGGAGACTCAAGTGCGAGGGAGAAATGAGGGTTTGTAGGGAGTGTCTTTTCAGGTCACGACTTTAGTGTTCTGTGTGTATGAAAGTAAGTGATTAAGGTGAGAGTGTCTCTTAGTTTCTGACGACATTTTAATAAAGAGAAATAATGAGTGATAAAATATTTTCGTCTCAAACTCATATGTTCGTTGCCTAATCAACAAAAATACAAAAACAACATTGTGTGGGGATGGAGAATTTATTGGTAATGAAATATTTTCGTCTCCTTCAATTTAACCTTTGGGTCTGTAAAAGTATTAGTTGCCTCATTTTTACGCTTGAGCGTGAATTCGGACGCTCGATCTGAAAGTCACACTACATGGCTCCCCGCTTGAGCGTGAATCTCCCCGCTCAAGCGGACATCACTGACTGCAAAACTGCTTGGAGCTTGCATTTCACGCACGAGCGGCGCTTTCCCCGCTCTAGCGGACATGCCGAGCTCTGGGTTTTTCCAGCAACCATGTTGAGTTTCAATCAAGTATTCAAATTCACATATCTTGCATTTTATGATCCATAGTTCTCATATACATCTACTAATATGATATACACACCAATTCACCACATTATGAAGCTCAAATCCTATGAATCAATTACATGCATGTCCAAATTATACCAAGTTCATTCCCAACACGTCAATTTCATGCATTCAACACTCATACTTCCATAAATTGCACATGCATGTGGAACACAACTTCTATTCTCAACTCAAATGATGGAGAGATGGTCAAAAACATGAACTTCAATCAAAATCTAACATGGATTATACATTTTATGCTCAAACATGCAAATTCATAGCAATTTCTCACATGCATGTTTCCATTGACTTCAATTTCATCCATTACAACTCAATTCTTGTTCTTGGTCACATTTTCTCTTTAGATTCATATGGTTACAAACTCAAACTCATAAATCTTTGCTCAATTACTCACCTATGAGCTTCAATTCTTCCAAATTATAGCAAATTCTTGAGCCTAGCCTCTCAAAGCTTGAGCTCCTTAGCAAGATCTTCAAGGTTGGCCCTTCTCTCTCTCTAACTCGGTTCTCTCTCCCTCTCTAAGGTGTGATTTCAGCCGAATGAGTTAAAAGAGAGGAATTGAGTGAGAATGAGCCTTTTTATAGGCTCTCTTAATCACATTTTATTAATACTAATAAATTGAGCACTACATCATCAATTTAATCTATTTAATTTGATCCGAATCAATTTTCAATTAAATTTCACCGTAGGCTCTAAAAATTATGCCAATCACAATGGCGTGATCAATTTCGGTTCCTGTGGCCGATAGGGCCTTCAATTTAAATTCTAGAGCAGCGAATCAAACAGATTTTCCTATAGTGAACAGATAGAAATTCAAAACCACATATATTCATATAAATGGGATCAGCCTCCTCTCCCGCACTTCTCCCATCTGGCTCTGTCCGGCCGTTTCAACGGGACGACCGGTTGGTCAACCGGCTGGTCAACCGGTAAATTTTTTTTTTTTTTTTAAATTGTTTGAACGGGACAACCGGTTGGTCGACCGGCCGGTCGACCAACCGGTTGTCCCGAAAACATTTAAAAAAAAAAAAAAATCACTTTATCGGTCGACCGGCCGGTCGACCACGGCCGGACAGCGCCGGATGGGAAGACGGCTGGAGAGGAGGCTGATCCATATAAATGGCACTCAAAATCATATCAAACACATAATCATATTCACAATAGAGATCAATTAGCATAATACGGAACTTCTTTAGGAAGTTTGGTCCTCCAAACTTATTTTACCTTCGTCGGGAAACAAATGTAGATATCGTAGTCGCATTTCATCCTCTTTTTCCCATGTGGCATCCGTCCCATAGTGTTCTTTCCATTCCACTTTCACCATCGGGATGGACTTGCTTCTCAATTGTTTCACTTGCCCGTCAATGATTCATTTCGGCCATTCGGCGTACTCCATATTTTCATCAAGAGCTACCCAGTGATAATCAATCACATGAAACGGATCTCGAAGATAACCCCTCAACATCGACACATGAAACACATTATGGATTTGCTTGAATCCCGGTGGCAAAGCAACTCTATAAGCAACTGGACCAAGCCTTTCTAGAATTTGAAACGGCCCAATGTAACGGGGCAACAACTTTCCCTTCTTTCCAAACCTGACTTGGCCTTTCATTGGAGTCACACGGATAAACACGTGGTCACCAACCTCATACTCAAGAGGTCTTCTTCGAACGTCTGCATAATTCTTTTGTCGGTCCTGAGCTGTTTTGAGCCTTTGTTGGATTATTTTGATGTTCTCAGAAGTGTCTTGCACAATTTCAGGCCCAAGTAAAGCCCTATCCCCGACTTCTTCCAACAAATTGGTGACCTACACTTTCTACCATACAAAGCCTCGTATGGTGCCATGCCGATGCTGGAGTGGAAGCTGTTATTGTATGCAAACTCTGCTAGTGGCAAATAGTCTTCCCAACTCCCTTGAAAATCTAAGGTGGACATTCTCAACATATCTTCTAACATCTGTATAGTCCGTTCTGATTGCCCATCTATCTGTGGGTGGAATGCAGTACTAAACCTCAGTTCTGTCTCCATAGCTTTCTACAAACTCTTCCACAATCTAGATACAAATTTCGGATCTCTATCCGACACAATAGACACCGGAACTCCGTGTAAACGGACAATCTCATCAACATATATTGTAGCCAATCTATACGCATCAAATGTAGTTCTAACAGGCAGAAAATGCGCAGATTTAGTCAATCTATCAACTACAACCCAAATAGAATCCATACCTCGAGGAGTCCAAGGTAGACCAACAACAAAATCTATAGTCACATGTTCCCACTTCCATTCAGGAATAGGGAGAGGTTGAAGTAGACTGCCTAGTTTCTGATGTTCAGCTTTTACTTGCTGACACTAAAGGCATTTGGACACATATTCCGCAATTTCTTTCTTCATTTTGGGCCACCAATAGCTTTGCTTCAAATCCCGATACATTTTGTTGTTACCCGGATGCATAGCAAACACTGATTTATGGGCTTCATCTAGAATTCTCTTCTTTAACTCGGGAATGTTCGGAACACACAATCTGTCTTGAAATTTCAGCACTTCATTTTCCACACTGTATTCCGGTCTCAGATTCATTTCAAATTCATCAACTATCTTTTTAAGGAATTCATCCTTCTTTTGTTTCTGTTTAATCTCATCAAGGATGGCTGGTTCGGCTGAAATGGCGGCTATCAATCCACCCTGTTCACACAATACTACTTCAATCTCTGACTTCTCGAAATCTTGCAAGATCTCTTTCTGTTCAGTAAGCAAATAAGCCATACTCCCCATCGATTTCCTACTAAAGGCATCAGCAACTGTATTGGCTTTCCCGGGGTGATACTGGATTTCAAGGTCGTAATCCTTTATCAATTCAAGCCACCTCCTTTGTCGCATGTTCAACTCCTTCTGGGTAAAGAAGTATTTCAGACTTTTGTGATCCATGTAGACTTCACACTTTGCCCCATACAAATAATGCCGCCAGATTTTCAAAGCAAATACAACTGCGGCCAATTCTAAATCGTGTGTTGGGTAATTTTTCTCATGTGGTCTCAACTGTCGAGAGGCGTAGACGATCACCTTTCCATTCTGCATTATTACACAACCCAAACTTTTATAAGATGCATCACTGAAAATCACAAAATTTTTCGTACCTGATGGTAGTGTCAAAACTGGTGCAGTGGTCAATCTTGTTTTCAGTTCATAAAAGGCAGTTTCCCTTTCGTCATCCCATTCAAACGGTTGCCCTTTGCGTGTCAGTTGGGTAAGAGGTACAACTATTTTTGAGAAGTCCTTCACAAATCTCCTGTAGTACCCGGCTAAGCCCATCAAACTGTGGACTTCTATCACATTAGTCGGTGTAGGCCAATTTCCAATTGCCTCTATCTTCTGCGAGTCTACTGAAATTCCCTCCTTGTTGATAACATGCCCTAAGAAAATAACCTCATCCAACCAAAATTCACACTTCTTTAGTTTAGCAAATAATTTCTTTTCTCTAAGTGTTTGCAAAACAGTCCTCAGATGTTGCTCATGTTCAAGTCTATTCTTCGAGTATATCAAAATGTCATCAATAAAAACTACAACAAATTCATCTAGGTAAGTCTTAAAAATTCGATTCATTAAATCCATAAACGCTGCAGGAGCATTAGTCACCCCAAATGGCATAACAAGAAATTCATAATGACCATACCACATTCTAAATGTTGTTTTCTCAACATCTTCTGCCTTTACTTTCAACTGGTGTTACCCGGATCTCAAATCAATTTTGGAAAACACCTGTGATCCCTGCAACTGGTTAAACAAGTCATCAATACGAGGTAAGGGATATTTATTCTTTATTTTCACCTTGTTCAGTTCTCGGTAGTCAATACACAGGCGCAAAGTTCCATCTTTCTTTTTCACGAATAATATCGGTGCACCCCATAGTGAAGTACTAGGTCAGATAAACCCTTTATCAAGTAGATCTTGCAACTGTTCTTTTATTTCTTTCATTTCAGCGGTAGCCATTCTGTAGGGAGTTTTAGAAATAGGCTGAATGCCTGGCACAATTTCAATAGTAAACTCTACCTCCCTGTCCACTAATTCCCCTGGCAATTCATTTGGAAACACATATGGGAATTCGCTAACAATAGGGATACTACTCAATTCAACATTCACAATTTGTTCAGACAACATATAACACAAATAACCTTGGCACCCTTTCTTGATCAATTTACATGCTTTCATTGCAGATATTAAATAAGGTGGAGGCACTACCCCGTTACCCACAAACACAATATCTTCCTATTCCGGTGGTCTAAACACAACCCGTTTTGTTACACAATCAATAGTGGCACAATATTTAGTTAACCAATCCATGCCCAAAATTACATCGAAATGTCTAAAGTTCAAGGGCAACAGATCTACATATAAGATAGCATCCCCAATACGCATGTCACAAAATCGATATATAGAAGCACACAACACGGATTCCCCGGATGGAGCACACACACATAGAAAATATGGCAATGGTTCTAGAGGTCTACTTAGTCTAGATGCAAACGCACAAGTTACAAAAGAGTGTGTTGATCCAGAATCAATTAACACAAATGCATCCTGATTACATATAGAAATAGTACCTGAGACAACGGCGTCAGCGTTCTATGTATCACCCAGAAGAAGCGCAAACACTCTTCCCTGCCTCACGGTATCCCCAGTGGTAGTAGATCTCATAGTATTTCCCGGTTTTGAAATTGATGCTGTTGAACTAGCAGCTAATGTCCCACTATTCTGGTTACAATCTCTAGCCATGTGCCCTGTTTTACCACATTTAAAGCAGGCTCCTGACACACGGTAACAAACTCCATGATGCCTTTTACTACAAATATTACACATAGGAGATGTATCTCGGGAAGAATTAGAAGTACTTGAGGAGCCCGTATTCTGCTTCTTTGAAAATTTCTTCTTTGAAAAGAAGCCCTATCTTTTGCTATCTTTCCAGTCAGTTGCTGGTTTAGCTTGTCTGGCTATGTTAGCTTCTGATATTATGGCCCAGTCTAACACCTCAATATAGGTCTCCAGTTTGAGAACATTTACCTTTTATAAGATGTCATCCCAGAGTCCCCTTCAAAATGTCTCGCTTTCTTATAGTCAGTGTCAACCACATGTGGTGCAAACCTAGCCAATTCAGTGAACTTGGCTTCATATTCAGCTACAGTCATGCTATTCTGTTTAAGCTCCATGAATTCCGACACTTTCCTATCACAGACACACTGTGGAAAGTACTTGTCATAGAAAATTTCCAAGAACCGTGCCCAACCAACACCTTTATTGTTTTCACGCATTAGCATTCACCACCTTCTAGCCTCATCTTCAAGAGTAAAGGTGGCTAGGAGCACTTTCTGTGTTTCTGAACAAGGAAACACCTCAAATAACTTTTCAATGCCGAGAACCCATACTTCAGCCTTCAATGGATCTAATCCCCCATGAAACTGTGGCGGTTTCATTTTCTTAAATTCTTTGGTGAGAGCTATTATTCGGTCATCATTCTGTAAGTCTGGCACAGGTGGTGCCGGAGGTGGAGGTGAAGGGTGTGGTTGTTGCCATTGTTGCTGCCACTGTTGTTGCTGCCTCAATGTTTCTGCCATTTCCTGAATCAACCTTTCCATTCTATCCATTCTAGCAGTAAAGGACTCCTCTATCTCATCACCTCTTGTTCTCACCATCTGATTAAACTTGCATTATACTTTATACAAAAGATTCACAAGTATGCATATACTAAGGAGCATACATATTCAAATAATTCAAAATGTGAGCAAATCACAAACTCGTAACACATAATTGTTCAATTTGAAACATTTAAGCATGTTCTTGATGCTTTCAGATTCGATGCTTTCAGATTCATACTTAGCACATGAATACATCCTAGATCTTATCTAGACGCTTATTGCTCTTTTGGACAAGTGTGTGAGTTATTAACTCGTGCTCTGATACCACTCTATCATGACCCAAACCCGCCCCTATGGATTAAGGTCATAACCGGCCAGTAATCAAGGGATTACCTGCGGCCTCAAACCAAACAAAACGTATTCCATCAGAGTAAAGGGGCCAAACGGAAGCAAACTTGCAAATTGTCCATAGAGCCGTGCTTACATGGCACATCAAATAACACATACCCGCATTCGTTAATAACTCACATCAAAAAGGAAATCAACTTAAAGTGTTATACACACACAGGATCAGCCAAGTCTTAGTCAGCCTAACCAAAACTTATATACAAAGGTACTCGAACATTTCGCCAACACAACGAGATTACAACAAGAGATCAAAAGAGGCGAAAGTAAGTCTCATGCGTGAGACGTTTAGGGCTGACTCTCCAAAACTTGACCTTTCACTGGGGCTGGGTTTGGACAGCTCTTTGCTCACCTACATACACATGAATGAGTGTGAGTGAAAGCCCAGTGAATAATATCAAATAAAAAAGGTACGCAAATGAGAATCACATATATCGAACGGCCTTGGGCCCATGTAGAATTCTATTTAGTGCATTATTTTGGAACATTAAGCAATTCAAGCCCGAACGTATCAAACGGCCTTTGGCCCACTTTGTTCCTTAACAAACGGCCTCGGGCCTAATTCATTCATGTATATCAAACGGCCTTTGGCCCAATCAATTGCATCCAACGGCCTTTGGCCCAATCAATTGTATCCAACGGCCTTTGGCACATTCATTCATTCATTCATGTCAAACGGCCTTCGGCCCATTTATTCATTCATGTCAAACGGCCTTCGGCCCATTCATGTGTATCCAACGGCCTTTGGCCCAACCATATGGCATAACAGATATTTGTCCCCAGCTCAACTTAACAAACTTATAAGACTTACATGGAAGTAGGCAATTGGACAAATAACATACTTCAAATATCTTTAGTAAGATATTACTCACAGTGTTCTGCCGGTGGATTTGCCCTGGAGCTCGACCCTACACATTACATAACACATATGGGTCACAATTGATTCAATCTGTTCTTAATTCATGCATCCCTCTTAGGCTTCTTTCTTATCTTTTTAATTCATTCATAACGCTCAATGCATGCCTAAGAGTACTTAGAAGTGAAAGAGAACGGAAAACGAAACACAGAACACCTTTACAAATTTTCTGAAATAGGGCTCCCCGCTCGAGCGTGGCTTTGGCCGCTCGAGCGAACCCTTTGGGTCTGCAAAAGTACTGGCTGCCTCATTTTTACGCTCGAGCGTGAATTCGGACGCTCGAGCTGAAAGTCACACTACATGGCTCCCCGCTCGAGCGTGAATCTCCCCGCTCAAGCGGACATCACTGACTGCAAAACTGCTGGGAGCTTGCATTTCACACTCAAGCAGCGCTTTCCCCGCTCGAGCAGACATGCCGAGCTCTGGGTTTTTCCAGCAACCATGTTGAGCTTCAATCAAGTATTCAAATTCACATATCTTGCATTTTATGATCCATAGTTCTCATATACATCTACTAATATGATATACACACCAATTCACCACATTATGAAGCTCAAATCCTATGAATCAATTACATGCATGTCCAAATTATACCAAGTTCATTCCCAACACATCAATTTCATGCATTCAACACTCATACTTCCATAAATTGCACATGCATGTGGAACACAACTTCTATTCTCAACTCAAATGATGGAGAGATAGTTAAAAACATGAACTTCAATCAAAATCTAACATGGATTATATATTTTATGCTCAAACATGCAAATTCATAGCAATTTCTCACATGCATGTATCTATTGACTTCAATTTCATCAATTACAACTCAATTCTTGTTCTTGGTCACATTTTCTCTTTAGATTCATATGGTTACAAACTCAAACTCATAAATCTTTGCTCAATTACTCACCTATGAGCTTCAATTCTTCCAAATTATAGCAAATTCTTGAGCCTAGCATCTCAAAACTTGAGCTCCTTAGCAAGATCTTCAAGGTTGGCCCTTCTCTCTCTCTAACTCGGTTCTCTCTCCCTCTCTAAGGTGTGATTTCAGCCAAATGAGTTAAAAGAGAGGAATTGAATGAGAATGAGCCTTTTTATAGGTTCTCTTAATCACATTTTATTAATACTAATAAATTGAGCACTATATCATCAATTTAATCTATTTAATTTGATCCGAATCAATTTTCAATTAAATTTCACTGTAGGCTCTAAAAATTATGCCAATCACAATGGCGTGATCAATTTCGGTTCCTGTGGCCGATAGGGCCTTCAATTTAAATTCTAGAGCAGCGAATCAAACAGATTTTCTTATAGTGAACAGATAGAAATTCAAAATCACATATATTCTTATAAATGGCACTCAAAATCATTTCAAACACAAATTTAAATGGAGGCATTTTGAATGAATGGTAAACCTTAAAATCCTCAAAGACAATCGGTTATATTGCTTCAGAAGTATTTTCTAGAAACTTTGGAGGTGTCTCTCACAAGTCGAATGTCTATAGCTATGGAATGATGATTTTAGAGATGGTTGGAGGGAGAAAAAATGTTGATGGTGGAGTTGATCATACCAGTGAAAAATATTTCCCAAATTGGATATACAAGCGTCTTCAACTGGAACAGGAAATTGGACAGCATCGGATCATGAATGAAGAAGAAAATGAAAGAGTAAGAAAGATGACAATAGTTGGTTTGTGGTGCATAAAAACTGATCCTTCAAGACGACCAACGATGAGCAGGGTGGTAGATATGTTAGAAGGGAGCCTAGAGTCCCTGCAAATCCCAACGAGGCCTTTCCTGTCGTATCCCCCAAGAGCATCGGCAGATCCTTCAACTACAGATAATTTATCATCCTTGTTAAGGGAATCATTGTAGAATAGGAAAATTTACTTGGTTTATTCCTCTCAAATAGTTTGATCTAAGGATTACTGTAAATTAGTTGAATAGGTGGTTGATGCCTACTATTTTCAAAAGAAACCATATTATGATCCATTAACATATATCTGGTTTCATAGCTAGGTGTATGTGAATGTCTATATGCTGCAGCTTTACATTATGGATTAGTTTTCCACTAATGCTCTGTTTGTGTTTTGTGGAAACATTTTTTGTGGCAAAATTTTTCCATAAAATGTTTTTTGTAGAAAGCATTTTCCTGTGTTTAAAACTAATGTACTAGTAGTTGTATTAATGGCGGTGAGGTTATGGTGGTGGTGGTGGGTTGGTGGGCGTGGTAGTAACGGAGTGATTGTGTCATGGTTGTTGTGGTTGCAGTAGTGGTGGAGTGGGGGTGGTGGTGGTGCCGATGGTGGGGTGATGGTGACAATGGTAGTGGTGATGGTTGTTGGGATCGGAGATCCCGCCCAAGACCTTATAGAAATCATACCAAGCAGTAAAACACACCCACACTCAAGGAGACACCATATTTAACGTGGTTCGGCCTCAATGCCTACGTCCACGAGAGAGGAACTGGTTATCACTATAACAATGGAGAAATTACAAAAAGATTACAACAGAGGAGGAGCTCACACTCTCCTCACTCACCCACTCACCCGCCTCCCTCGCTCACACCAAGAAAGATGGTCTTTTCTGCCTTACATCTCTCACTTTCTTTTGTTTGCTCTCTTGCTCTCTCTCTCTCTCATTTTGCCTATCCAACCCTTCCTCCATTTATACACATTGATGAAGAGGAGAAGAATGCTTAATGTGTTAGTGGGGCGGTGGCCACCCCCACTCTCTTCAAAGTGGGTGCTCCATGATCATCCTCACTTGGGTGCCACCCCCACTCATCTCAAAGAAGGTGCCACCCCCACTGCACCTGACGCCGTCTGCCACTTTGATCTTCTTTCTTTTTATAGAAACTTCAATTCCAAAATCTAACCGTATGGATGTGTCTGGAATACTCCAAATAGTTGGAAACCACTATTGGATCGTCAGAAACAGACTCCAAATAGCTCAGATCAAACCAAAATATTTTGGACACTTCAGATCTGCGGCTGCACCTTAGTCGCGGCGCACTGGATCACTCCTCCTGCGGCTACACCTTAGCCGCGTCACACTGGATCTCTCCTCAGTGTGCTGACGTGGCTGATGATGTGGCACAACCGTGCTGACGTGGCGATGACGTGACTACCACGTGTCGTTGACATGGGATGCCACGTGTCGCTGACGAGATGGCCACGTGTCGATGACGTGGATGACACATGGCAATGGTGCTGACATGCCGTTGCTGCTGTAGCGCCACGTGGCGTGCGCATGCGAGGCACGCGCGCTCGCCAGTCGCCTTCTTCTTTCCGCCGCGCGTATGGCACATGCACGCGAGTGGGTCGACGCGCCGGCTGACTGCACGGCGCGTGGAGGCGCGTGTTGAGCCTGGGCCTCACGCGCCATATTCAGGAGGTGAGTGAGGGCGCGTCCTGCCTCCTCTGGGGCTTTGCTTTGCATATTTGGACTCTTCTCATCGAGACCTTGCTCCTGGTATGCTCAAAACCTGATTTCGAGCAACTTGATTTCTGGCAGTTTCGAAAATCACACTGTTTTTGTTTCGAAACGCCACCGACGAGGCTCTGATACTACTTGTTGGGATCGGGGATCCCGCCAAGACCTTATAGAAATCATACCAAGCAGTAAAACACACTCACACTCAAGGAGACACCATATTTAACGTGTTTCGGCCTCAATGCCTACGTCCACGGGAGAGGAACCAGTTATCACTATAACAATGGAGAGATTACAGAAAGATTATAATAGAGGAGGAGCTCACACGCTCCTCACTCACCCACTCACCCGCCTCCCTCGCTCACACCGAGAGAGACGGTCTTTTCTGCCTTACATCTCTCACTCTTTTTTGTTTGCTCTCTTGCTCTCTCTCTCATTTTGCCTATCCAACCCCTCCTCCATTTATACACATTGATGAAGAGGAGAATAAGGCTTAATGTGTTAGTGGGGCGGTAGCCACCCCTACTCATCTCAATGGGGAGGTGCCACCCCCACTCTCTTCAAAGTGGGTGCTCCATGATCATCCTCACTTGGGTGATATCCAACAATGGTAGCAACGGTGGTGGTGAGGTGGAGGCCGCTCGGCGGTGTGTCGGTGGAAGTGATGTGGTGGCATTCATAAGATGTTTGTCCAAAAAATATTTCACCCTTCAAAACAGAAAAACATTTTTCACCAAATTTTTTTTGTTAATTTTTGTTTTCAAATATATAAAATGCTAGAAAATGTAAAGAATATTTTTCAAAAATGTTTTTTATCCAAACAAATAAGGCCTAAGTCATTACTCAATTATAAACCAGCTGCTTTAAAAAAGGTGTCAATGATAAATGTAAATCATTCACCTTTTAGAGACAACTTGTGTAAATAACATTTTTATTGATTATTAGACATGATAATTGCAATAAGTCAAATTTACATAATTTTTTTGAGTTTTTTGAAAAAACAAAAAAAAAGACTAAAAAATAGTTAATGTTATATGGCTAAATGTCCCATCTCCCACAGTACTTTAAAATTGAAATAATGGAGTTGATGTGTGTCGCTAACACATGCACAACATGTAAACCTATTTCTTAATCCCAGATGCTCACACATTACATTTCAAGTAATTTGTACCAAATTTGAGTAGAAGTTGAGGTTCAAACATAATCATAGAAACACCATGTTTCCACTTTCAATCCCAACAATAGTGATGCAAACAAATGTGGCACAAGTACATTCTTTGAGGCCGAATATCTTACGATTCAGTCCAGGCATTCAAATCTCAACCACAAATTTACCAAATTTTAGTGTTTGTTATTAACCAACTCCCCCTCACTTCAACCAAAATTTCCCTTGTTAATGCACAAAACAGTTAGGCTCAACTTCAACTCCACATGCAAACTTCCCAATGAACAGAAAAAGTACAGGTTCAAAAACTAAGGCTCCCTTGTACGAGTGAATTTTAAAGAAGGAACTTGGAGGTTGAATCTAATAAATTTATAAGATTAAATATTAAAGGTAGATTGTTAACTCTATCCACCAATATAAAAATCTCAAATCCATTCTTACATATATCTAAATCTAGAATATTAGATTGAACTGAAGACCATACTCTATAAATTAATAATGCCAAATCCATTCATTTTAAATCTATAAATCCAAATACAACCCAAGTGAATTTAGAAAAGGGAAACCCCTAAAATAATTATATCCAATAAACAATTGCTCAAACATGACAGAGTTGCTAAAGTTCTACCTTCTATAAACAAACTATTATTCAATAAAACATTGCTTGCTTCAAAAGACCAACATAACAAAATAATAATTGAAAGAAAAAAAATAAAAAAAAATTATGTTTCACTGAGAAAGTGAATTACTTGAGTTGTCCATTTCACTAATTGAACGTAACTACTGCATCGGGATAGGATCTTGGAAAACTTAAAAATTTTGTGTTGCTTGGAAAAGATCCATCCGCACCATATCGTTTGCCATTAGCATATTGATAACCATCTTTTGCAACACCCTTGCATTCTTCAATAGAAATTGCACAAAAGATAAGTCCAAGCCATTGTAATTCGAACTCGCACAAGTAAACTTAACTATTTTGAGATGCAACATCAAACACTGAAAAGTCTTCTTTTGTGATGTCCAGTAGTTCTCCCTGTCAAAATAGAAATGGTGGGTGAGATTGTCCCAAAAATCCTGCAGATGAAGAATCCATTAAGCTCTATGCATAAATTTAATGATGTCAAGGCAATTGTAGCAATGAACAACTTCTTATGATGGGCAAGTAAAATTTATTTACTTATCCATCCCTACACTAAGCACTAGAATTGATATGCATTATTAGATAAAATACATACAGAGAGATCCAAATCCAGTCTTTGATAAAATTCTTTACATATCTCAAAGAAAATAATTAAGTTAAAGAATATTGAAAAACATACCACCCCATTGCTGGAAGGAGATGTGATTATCACTAATGTCACTAGAGGAGAACAACTTTCCAAGAGGCTTGCTATTCCAGGGAGGACTGATCCCCGAATTGCCGTATCTAGTGTTAAACATTCACACTTTGACAGTGAAGAATGCAAAACATTTGTTTTCATTATTGATAGTACCTTTGCCCATTAGAAGCAAGATGCAAAACAAATTAAAAAAACAAAAAAAAAAGACGCAACCAATTAGAAGATTCTAGAAGCAAGATGCAAAACAAATTGAGAAGAAACAAAAATAGATGCAACCAATTAGAAGATTCCAGCAGATTGTTTGACAGATCCTAAACTAAAAAAATAGTGTATTGAAAAAGGAAAAACTATGTGGAATTTCGTCATCAGTGCATAACTTTCAAACGATGTATCACTCTTTACATTGGAGCAAACAGAGGATAAAATCATTAACACGGTTAATTGTAATTGAGAAGCACGGACTTTTACTAATAAATACCATTTGCCACGAGAAAACAAGCACAAAACATGGACAAAGCCATAGCTCAGTTCTTTTTCTTTAACTCAAATGAGTCAATCTCAATATGTGGCCCACCGATATTAGTTGGTTATATATTGTGAATCAACATTTTCAATGGTGGGAACACTAGGGAAGAAAAGGACATCTTTTCAATAATTTGTAGGCCAACGGTTCATACTAATTCTTACCACACCCTTCTAATTTAACTAGTATGCACAAAATTGATGAATTGAATGGCAAAGTTACAAATAGAAACAATTCTTTATATTCGAGGATTTAAGTCATAAAAAAACCAACAAATGATTCTAGAGACACAGAAATGGTGTAATTATCTACCAAGAGTTATGATATGTCTACATTTAGTGCAGTTAAATATTTTCATAAACTCTTACCGGTAAAATAACTCAATTGTCTGGTTTAGATGAAGATCAAATATTTCCTAATTTTATGGGTCCAGCTTGTCTCCAGTTGGAGATAACCGTCCAATTGAGTTAGCGGGCTCACTTTTGGTTCCACCTCAATGATCAAAACCGTTCAAATTTTAGAGTTCGTCAAGCAGATTATCCATACAAAAAATTAAGTCGATCGGATAATAACAACCACATGTTCAGATTAGTTTTGTATCAACTGATTATTTTCTCACTATCAATTTTTTTATTAAAAAAAATCAATTTGTTTGGCATTATGCAAGAGAAAGATTCAATGCAGGAGTATTTTTTGCAGGAAGACTTTTGGCAGCCTCAACTCTTCTTTATATAATAGCAAATAAACATATGTAAACATATAATAAACCAATTATCTATTAGGTTGAAAACTTTCTTAATCCAGATAGTCAGACATCACATTTCAAGTAATTAGTACCAAATTTGAATAGAAGTTGAAGGTCCAAGCAAAATCATAGAATTATTTTTTTATTTTTTATTTTTGACATCCACAAGTACATTCTCCAGCTGAATTTCTTAGCATTCCTTCCAGGCATTCAAATTTTAATTTACCAAATTTGAGTGTGTTATTAACTAACTCCCCATCACTCCTAGAAAAGTTTCCCCTAACAATGCACAAAACAATTAGGATCACCATCAACTGCACACTGAGAAAGCCTGCTTCAAAAGTCAAACAGAACAAAATCATAATCAAAGGAAAAAACAGGTAGTGTTTCACTGAGAAAGTGAATTACTTGAGTTTTCCATTTCACTAATCGAACATCACTACTGCATCAGTTGAGGATCTTGGAAAACTTCAAAGCTTTTGAGCTTCTTGGAAAAGTTCCATCGGCACTGTATTGTCTCCCCTTAGGCCACATCTGATTGCCAGATTATGGATAAACATCTTTTGCAGCACCCTCGCATTCTTCAATAGAAATTGCAGAAAAGAGAAGTCCACGCAACAGTATCTCTGACTTGAATGAGTGAACTTAACTATTTTGAGATGCAACATCAAACACTTAAATGTCCTCTTTTGTGATGTCCAGTAGTTCTCCCCGTCAACATAAAAAAGGTGGGTGAGGGTGAGATTGTTCCAAAAACGCAGCAGATGAAGAATTCAATAAATTGAAATCTATGCATAAATTCAAGGGTGTCAACATAATTTTAGCAATGATCAATTTCTTATACTCATTGAAATGATTCAAAATTCCACTTCACAGGTAACATGGTGGGAAAGTACAATTTATTTATTTATAATAAAAAAAAAAGAAGTATTTTCAAAATAATCACATCCAATCTAGACAAATAACTCATCAATCACTTCCTACAATCAACCACCCAAACAAATTCTAGTTATCACTAAGCAATAAAATTGATTGGCACATAAAGATAGATTCAAAGCCAGTCTTTATTAAAGTTGTTTTTACTTATCTCGAAGAAATTAATTAAGGAAATGATTATGAAAAAACATACCTCGTTCTGGGAAGGGCACAAGAGAACGTTGAGATTATCACTAACATCTCTAGATGAGAGGAACTTTCCAAGAGGCTTGCTATTCCAGGGAGGACAGATTTCGCAATGCACGTACGTAGTGTTAAACATTCACACTTTGACAGTGGAGAACGTAAACCTTTCATTTCCATTATTGACAGTACCTTTTTTTTTCCATCAGAAGCAAAATGCAAAGCAAATTATAAAAAAAACAAAAGATGAAACCAATTAGAAGATTCTAGCAGATTGTTTCACAAACCTTACCATAAAAATATTGCGTTTTAAAAAATGAACAAACTATATGGAATTTCTTCAGCTGAGTTTAATTTTCAAATAATGTATCACAAACAATCACTGCTTACATTGGAGCAAAAGTAACCACAAAGGATAGGATCAGATTAGTTGAAACCTAATAATAATATTGATTGTAATCAACAACAACAGACTTTAATAATAAATATCATTTACCACAAAAAACAAGCGCAAAACATGGACAAAATATGAAAACATTCGCAACTGCAAGAACACTAGGGAAAGAAAAGAAACATATTTTTCAATAATTTGTAGACGTTGGCAATATGACTTCGCCATGGGCGCTACCCATGCCATAGACTAACAGTTCATACTAATTATTACTATAGTCTATACCATTCTAATTTAAGAAATATGCACAAATTTTTTTATGAATTGAATGGCAAAGTTGCAAACAGAAACAATCCTTCACTATTTGAGGATTTATATCTTGAAATATGTAACAAATGATTCTAGACACAGAAAATGGGTGAATTTTCAATGATGAGTAACAATAATCAGGTAAAATATGTAGCCTTTCAACTGAACAAAAAAGGGATTGAAGAAAGACAACCTTTAAAGCCCAAGAACCTAATGTGAGATTCTTGACATGAACAAGGCTCTCAAGAAGTCCCCTTAAAACATTTTGGTGCCATTCATATTCATCATTCGCATCATGAGCATAGCTTGTTAAGTAGCAATTGAGGTTAGTGTCAACCAAAGACAATACGTCTGCCAGCCGACAATTCATGCTCCCTAAAAAACCCGAAATCTCCAATGACTGAAGATTAGGAGTTGAAATTCCCAAATCAAAGACCCAAAATTCATTAAATATTTCACCGTCGCCTTCATAGATGTCCATCAAATCCCAAAATTCTCTCAAGATCAAATTTTCCAGACTTGCTTTGCTAATATGCAAATGAGCGAAGCCATAAAAGTAATACAATTCTAAATTCTCCAATATAGGACTACCCTCTGATATCTTGTCAATCACACCATCATTCAACTTGACATACCCAGTTGACAATGGGTTTCCCTCCAAATATCATTTGTTGATGTCCTTAGAGCTATTGGTTTCCCTCCAAATATCATTTGTTGGGTTAAGGCTTGTATTACAAGTCCTTCTTTCTCCATATGTATCAATGGGAGCCTTCATGGGTACTTTAAAGGGGCTCGGGGTCTGAGACAAGGTGATCCCATGTCCCCTTATCTTTTTGTTATGGTGATGGAGATTCTTTCCCAAATTCTAGCTGAAAAATCTACCCATCCTGATTTTAAGTTCCATTGGAGGTGTGATAAAACTAAAATTGTGAATCTGTGTTTTGCAGATGACCTTATGATTTTCTGCAAAGGGGATGTGTTTACTGTTTCGGTAATTAAGGAAGGGTTAGATGAATTCCAAAGCTTATCTGGGTTGTCTCCTAGTCCCCATAAGAGTCATATTTTTTTCTCGGGGTGTGAGAAGAAGTTGCGTGACGAGCTTCTTAATGTCGTCAAGTTTAATGAGGGTGTACTACCGGTGAGATATCTAGGTGTTCCTTTAATCTCAACTAAGTTGAAATCTAGTGATTGCGACAAACTTGTTGAGAGAATTACAAATAGAATCAAGAGTTGGACTAACAAATGTCTTACATATGCTGGTAGAGCTCAACTGATTCAATCCATTCTCTTCTCGATGCAAGTGTATTGGTCCTCGTTGTTTATCCTCCCAAAGAAGGTTGTTAAATCTATTGAGAGTCTCTTTAGATCCTTCTTTTGGTCCGGTTGTGAGCTTAGGAAATATGGGGCTAAAGTGTCCTGGGAGCATGTCTGCTCCCCCAAATTTGAAGGGGGTCTTGGTTTTAAATCCATAGAGGTGTGGAACAAAGCTGCTGTGGCCAAGCATATCTGGTTTCTTTTCTCCGGAGGAGAGCAGTCTATGTGGTGCCAGTGGGTGAAATCCTATTTACTTAAAGGTCAGAGTCTATGGAGGGTTAAAATGCCTAGTGACCCTTCTTGGGTCTGGAGGAAAATTCTATCCCTTCGTCCTGTCATTTACCCTTTGATTCTGCACAAAATTGGGAATGGGGGTGATGTTTTCTTGTGGTTTGACAATTGGCATCCTCTTGGATCTTTGTGGGCGAGGTTTGGTGCTAGAGTTGTCTATGATACTGGCTTTGGGATGGATGCTAAGGTTAGTAGTATTGTTAATAATCGTTCTTGGAGTTGGCCCAGGAGAAGGAGGGGCTTCTTACAGGAGTTGATTGAGCATACCCCGCCTACATTTACTCCCAACTCTGGAATTGATACTGCTATTTGGGTGCCGTCTTCTGATGGTAAGTTTTCTATAAATTCGACTTGGAATTGGCTCAGGAAATCTTTTACTAAAGTTTCTTGGGAGAAGCTGCTGTGGGGTCCTCATAATATCCCTAAGGCAAGTATGGTTACCTGGATGGCTATTTTGGGGAGATTAAACACAGGGGATAGGCTTAAGCTGTTTTGTATATCTCAAACCTCTATGTGTGTTTTGTGTAATGACCCTTATGAGGATCATAACCATTTATTCTTCAATTGCCCCTTCTCTAGTCGAGTTTGGGAGAGTATTAAAGGGAAACTTAATGTGAATTGGCCCCATCTTCTTTGGCCTGACATTGTTCAGTTGGTTTCTAAAACGGTCAAAGGTAAATTTCTTAGTGCTGTGGTCACAAGACTTGCATTTACTTGTACTGTGTATCAGCTTTGGATTGTTAGGAACAATTGCATATTTAGAAATGAAAAGATTCCTGAAGAGATTGTGATTAAAGGCATTGTGGATATGATTAGATTTCGAGTTATGTCTATTACTAACCTCAAATTGCACCCTAGTGACAGTTGGTTTTTGAGTTCCTGGAGGCTGCCTAACACTGTGCTGATAGCAACAACACATGGAATGAGAGATGGGAGTTCAGTACACTGTGGGTTGAGTGATGGTAGCATAAATTGAGTGGTTTCTCTAATTTTTGTTCATTTTGTAGGAACCATGTACATGCATAGATTGAAGACTGTGAGTGAGATTACCTATATCAGAGGGTTGAGAGAATTGGGAGGCTACCATATATCATACCCTAAACTTCTACTAGCCATATTGAGAGTTGTTTTTGTATATTCTGCTCTAACTTTTTGGTGCAGGTACTTGGAGCTGAAGAAATTTGAGAGGTGTGAGATTCTATATTGTGGGTTGAGTGATGTGAGTCCATATTATGAGTGCTGTTACGATATCCTGGCTGATACAGTGCTAGTTAATCCGATGTATATGCGATATTCATTATATTACCTATCTTGCACAGGAGGTACTAAGCTGTGTGTTAAGCTCTGTGATGGCTGGAACTGTTGGCGGCTATGGATTGGTCGTTACAAGCAATCTGCTGGATATACCTGGTTGATGAATATGGTTCTTGGAGGGTTGGGGAGCAATGTACAGCAGCTCTTTGTTGGCCCCTGTCATGTGTACGGATGTTTCTCGGTTGTAATCTTCTATATTTGGAAGTGTTGTCACAGAATTAATGGCTGCTGGAAGCGCCGTTGGAGTGAAGAAAGTTTTATTTATGTGTGTATATCTGTCTTTATTTTATGTTATTATTCTAGCATCTTTTTGAACCTACCTTTGCGGGGTGTGCAAGGTTTTAGTTATGTGTTAACAATGTTGCTGAGATGGATGTTCATGGTCCACATGTCCTTCTATGGGGCCCATGAACATTCGATTGTTTGCTTCTTTTATGTTCGTTGTCGGCTTGTGCTGTCCGGTTTGTGTTGGTTTGTTATGGTTTGGTTTCCAGGTTTGTTTTTGGGTGGATATGCATAGTTGCTGTCCATTTTTTTTTTTTGTTTCTTTGTATAGTTTCGGGTAGGGCCTGGGGCATGCCCCTTGTATTCTTGTGTTTGTCTTTTGTTTTATTTTATGACTTACTTACTCAAAAAAAACAATGTCTTCAGCAATTTCCAGCAAACAACTCCTTTAGGCATCAAACTGCACATGGAAAAACGCAATTCTCTGAAGGATGAATTGGTAAATAATTCCTGCGGCAAGACGAAGAGTTCGTCCTCAGACAAGTCATCCTCAGGAATGCGGAGTTTGAGTTGGCGGCGTTCCTTGTTGCGAATAGAGTCCATGAGTTGATATTGGAAGTGAATTCCGACATGTAATCGAAATCAAGCACGAATTTTTTAAGCATAGAAGAGTTGCAGAGAAGTAGGGTTTTGTAAACAAATCTGATAAAATCATAATTTCTTTCATAACTAGTATCACATGATTCGTGAAAGCGGTAACGGAAAACAAGTGATGGAAGGGTAGTCCAAAGGTATTGCCATCTTTTGGACAAAACATGGGTTTTGATAGTCTTCGATGGTGGGTAAGAAGGAGAGAATATGAATGAGGAGAGAGTCAGGCAACATACTGATTCGATTGACGATGGTGATTTTCCTTCTGCAACCTTATCAGAAAGTTGCCCATAGTGGCGCCCACCGGTGGCAACTGGGGGATAAGCGGTGGCAATGAATTGGACAAATAGGTGAGAAATAAATTAATAGGTAAATAACACGTGTATATATATAATCAGATATTTTAATATTATTTTTATAAAATGATATTATGATATTTTTAAATTCTTTATATTATTATTCCAAAATTATTTGAAATAGGGTTTTAAAATTAATATGATTTGTCATTTATCATGTATTTTGGATGCAATTTTAAAAAAATAATAATAACGTGGTAGAATATAGTTTTGTAAATTGGAAAAATAAAATTAAGTTGAAATCAAATATTTTTCTGAATAATTTCATTATGGAGATATTTATTTTTATGGAATTCAACATGTTGGAAAAATTATTCAGTTTGGTTTAGATGTTAAATCAATTTTTGGATTGAAAAATCCAAAAACATGTTTGGTTAACTCAAAATTATTTTTTTTCTCTCTTCTTTTCTCTCTCTTATTTTTTTTTTTTTGGGGGGCAAATTATATTAAACTCTTTCAAACTATCGACCATTTATATTTTATCCCCTAATGTTTTAAACCCAACAATTATCTTCCTCAAGCTATTTAAATTTGAACATTAAGGCGTCATTTGGCATGCTAGAGTTTTAACCTAAAAGCTAAAAAGTTACAAAAAAAAAAAAATATTAAAAAGTTTATAACCTATACAAAAAAGTTAAAGATTTCATTTTTTATCTATTTTTTGCACTTTTTTTTATAAAAAAATAAAAAGTCATTTCAAACATACTAGTTTTTTTTTATCTCATATTTTAGCCAAAAAGTCAAAAACTTACTAAAATAGCCTGTATCCAAACAAGGCCTAAATCCTGTTAGTCATCATTAGATATTTGAATGAAAAATTATCAAGTGTTGTGTACATAATGATTATATTAAATTTTCACAAAAGATAAAATAAGATAATTTGGTCATAAAATTTAATATAATCATCATGTGCATAGCACTTGACAATTTTTCATCCAAATATTTAACATATAACTAACAGAAAGACTATTTTAGTACCTTTTTTTACTTTTTACGGAAAGATGTGCAAAAAAATAAAGAGAGTAATATGACAATTTATAATGATTTTTTGACTTTTTTACTAAAATTAAATGTTACCGAACGAGGCCTTAATGTTCAAATTCAAATAGTTTGAGGGGCCAATTGTTGGGTTTAAAACATTAGGGGGTAAAATGTAAATGGTCAATAGTTTAAGGGATTTAATATAATTTGCCTTTATATGTATATATATATCAATCAATCAATCAATCAATTAATTTTCTCACATCATATATTTCAACTACAAAATAAATAAATTTACAAATCATCTCAAAATTATTTTCAAACTTAGAATCAAACAAGCTTTTACTTTCAAAACTCTTTTAAAAAAATTATCTTTTAAAATACAATTTTAAATTCAAAAATTTTTAAAAAAAGAATAATGTTCTGTAACTTGAAACTTTTCCCCCCGAATCCCCTAATGCCCAGTCATTTTGGGCATTTTTTTTTTCTTTTTTTCTTCCATTTTCCGGTCTGAAACGCGGAGAGAAATAGTGAGAGAAAGAGAGAAGAAGAGGGGAAGAGAGAAAGAGAAGAGAGGTTAGAAGATCGCCGATCGTCGCCCAGCCCGGTCGTCGTCGCAGCCCAACCCCATCGCAGCCCAGCCCCGCCGTCGCCTCTGCCCCCTGCCTTCGCCTCCGCCCCCCTCCTCTGCCTCCGCCTCTGACTAAGCCTCCCTCTGATTGATGTTGGCCCCTCCTTTCCTTCTTCTTCCTTTCCTTCTTCTTCTTTCCCTTTCTTTTCAAATTCGGGGGATTCGGGGGTAGCTCTTTCGAGCTACCAAGCATAACTGTTAAAAAAATTAAACCAAATGAAGCCACCATACACTTGAGTGAAAATGAGATGGCACGGAACAGCAAAGTTTTTTTTTTATTTTATTATTATTATTATTATTATTTGAATTAGTGTTAAAGTAATTCTAATATCCTGAAATGACCCGATACTATTATAACCAATATGACATAACGTCCACCCCAAATATATATTTATATAACTTGAAATAAATTCAAACAAAATAAATAAATAACATACCGGATTTATTTATCGAACTGAATTAAAATTAAGACCAAGTCGAATGTGTGACACTCTGTCCTTAAGACAGATTCGCCCCGCTACGGTACTTACGGTTGAGTGGCGTCTATCTCCCAAGATACAATGATCTTCACAAATTGTAGTAGTACTCCAAACAATTTGTTCGGCGAACCAAACCTGTGTTCTAACTCTCTGAATATTTATTCCTAAAACTAAATATGAGGAATAATACACTAATGAAATCTGGACAGCAAAGAGAAAAGAAATTCAGACTGAATTTCCGGATAGAAAAAATATCATACCCAAGATTGCTGAAATTGATGGTTTTTATAGGCAACTTCATAACAGTTAGGACAACCCGAACAGATATGAAAAGTGGTCAATGGGTGCCTTTATTCAAATGAACAGATTTGTTTGAAAAAATGAATCTGACCGTTGCTTATTTATCAAACCAGTCCCGGTTGAGAGCTTGAATCCGAGCGCCCCGAATGCCCCTAATCGACGAAACGACGTCGTTTCGGCATTTTTTTATTTTTTATTTTCATTTCAGAAGAAGAGAAACAGAAGGAGGAGGAAGAAGAGAAGAGAAGAAGAAGAGAGGGGGAGGGGGAGGGGAGGAAGAGAAGGGGAGGGGAGGGGGCCAACAAACTAGGGGAGGGGGAGGGGCTGGAGGCGGAGGCGGGGCGGAGGAGGAGCTGCCGGAAGTGGGGCGAAGGCGAGGCGACGCTGCGGCGACTGGAGGCCACGATCGGCGACTGGAGGCCATGATCGGCGACTGGAGGCGACGATCGGCGAGCCTCTTTCTCTCCCTCTCCCTCTCCCTCTCCCTCTTCCTCCCTCTGCTGTGAGCCTCCTCTCTCTCTCTCTCTCTCTCTCTCTCTCTCTTCTGAAAATCGGGGCATTCGGGGTTGGGGCATTCGAGCTCCCACCCTTTATTCTTTATCAAACAACTTGAAAAAGGTTGCCAAGGTGTAACAGTTAAAAGAACTGTTGGCTCTTTATTATATAAACCATTTAAATATATATATATATGTTAAACTATTGAAATAGTTTAATAAATAAATAAAGAGTTACAAATTTTAGGAATCTAAAATTTGAAATTAGAATTAAATTAAATTCTCACAATTACAAACTTTAGGAAACTACTTAGGAACCCAAAATTTGAATTTAGAATTAAATTAAATTCCCATAATAATTTTTTTATTGAAAAAATTCAAAAGAATTTTTATCTAAAAAATTAATGTTAAACTCGAAAACGACGTCACTTCCCATTCACTCATAAATGGTTTTGACGTTCCGTCTTCACCGTATGACTTGCCACGCGGCAAGGAACACGTCACCTCTTCAGACCCACCCCAAAAGACGTTTGGGGCCCACTCAATTTTGAGCTAAAAAATATGCCTATATTAAACCATTTTTCCAACAGTTTATACATATATATTTACATTGATTGTTTATAAATAAAAAAAAAGAAAAAAAAAAAAGAAAAGTTGATTATATTTGTATTTGAGAGAAGATGATAATAAATATTATAGAGTAAATTACTGTGACCATTCCTGAGATTTAAAAAAATTACAAATCTCATAAATATAATATAATTACACTTCATTCCCTTTCAATAATGCAAAAGAAATTATAATTAATGTAGATGAGTGTAGACATATTGATAAACAAGAGTAAAATACACATTTTAATGGGAAATATATATATATATATATACATATATATAACAACATCAATTTTCTATTTGTGCGATTAACAAATTACTAATAAAACGATATCACTATACTTCACATTGGGGTTTAAATGAGCAATTCAACATGAAATTACGGAACTCAACTCTTATGAAAAAGAGTTTGAATTCATTGTAGTGTTTATTTATCTCCTATTATGAAGGTTGTATATAGTTAAATGGTAGTTGTAACACTTGAAGCAATTGGACCTCTCCCTCCCTTCTTGCTAATGATAATCTAATTTTTTTAAAGAAGTTTGTCTGCCTGAGCACCTAATGCAATTTTAAGAAACTTATGAATAATAAAATAAAATTCATTTTCTTCTTTTGTTTGATTCTTTATTTAAAAGGCAAAAAATCTTCCATAAGAAAATTGAAAAAATTAAAGGAATTTAAAGAGACATATATAAAAAATGGAAAAAAGAAAAAAGTAATTATATATATTCAAATCATTGTAGAGTTTGACCCCAAGTTGTACCTAGTTTTCATTTTAAAGAAAATGGATAAAATATTAATTACATTGTTCTTTATTTTGTTTTAAAAAAAAAAAAATTCAGTTTTTTGCATTTCTGTTGCATAACAAAGCCTCAAATGTTTTCGCTCTCCCTCGTTTGGCAAGTGGTTTTTTTAGCTAAAAAGCTAAAAAGTCACTAAAAAAATCAAAAAGCAAAAACCAATACAAAAAAGTCAAAGATTCTATTTTCTCTCTACTTTTTGCACATCTTTTTATAAAAAGTCAAAAAGCCATCCAAAACATACTAATTTTTTTTTACATCACATTTTAGCCAAAAAGCTAAAAAATTACTAAAAAAGCATGTTCCCAAACAGGACCTTAGCTCTTTACTGTTTCCTTCCTTACACAGCTTATAATTCTTAATGAAAAGTGCTATGTTGGTGCACCTGGTAATATTTTTTTACTGGCACACTTGAATATTTAATCAGATTACACAACAGCCCCTTATAATGGCCCTGTTTGGTAGAACTTATTTCCAGTTTATTTCAACTTTTAGCTTAATTTAAGCTATTTTGATGTGTTTGGTTCAGCTTAATACAGCTTATAACTTTTTGTAAGTCAAAAATCAACTTATTCTTTGAGTGGGGGAGGAGAAACTTAATTTATAAGTCAAAAATCAGTTTCTGTTCACAGTTATAAGCTGTTAAGTTATAAGCTATAATCACTTTCCCACAATTCTACCAAACGGGGCCAATTAAGTAGATCCATTGCAAGCTGTGAGTATGAAATAGAAGAAGTTTTTTTGCCCTAAAGAAAACAAAATCAAGATACCAAAATAGAAATAAATCCACATTCTTTATTAGACTTCTCTACAATATTTAGTGAATCAGTAGGACATATGTTATTGCTTTGCCTTTGGAATAGAACAGTCTGATATAAAATTCCTCTTCAACAATCCACTACTAGGCATTTTCAATTTATTTATTTATTTATTTTATTTTGAAGAAAACATACTACTGTTATATGGCTAAATGTTCCAAATCCCACGGTACCTCAACGCTTGTTTGGTTAGGAAGTTTGGGAAGGGATTTGAAAAAAAAAAAAAGAGTGTAAAATTAAATGAAATGTAAGTATATTTTATTCATATTTCACTTACCTTTTCTTTTTCTCTTTCTCTTTTTAAATTTCTTTCCAAATCCTCCAACTAAACATAATGTAAAAATTCAAATTACGGAGTTGAAATCTCTCTGGGATAAGCACAATATATAAACATACAAACCTGTTCATCAGGTTATATTTCTTAATCCACAGATGGTCTCACATTAACAAATTTGAGTAGAACTTGAGGTTATAGCAAAATCATAAAATCATCTTGTTTTTTTTTTAATCCCATGGTCATGTTTTTTTTTTTAATCCCATGGTCATGTTTGTTTGAGAGGACATGGCTTTAGAATAATAATCTAATAAAATACATAATTCCATGTTTGTCTAAGAAAATTAAAGTCCAGACTAATAATCCACCTAGACATGTATCCCCCATCTAATGGACAATTGAACTCTAAAATGGGGATTAAGGAGATATTAAGACTAATTGGCTAAATTAAAAAATTGATAAGAATTTTTCAATCCTTCCTCCTACTTCTAGGCCAATCCAAACATGAGATATAATACACAATCCAAATAGATTGATAATACCAAGACTAACAGTATAATTTAGTTTACCCAAACAAACATGACCCAAATACATTCTTTTGCCGAACATCTTACTATTCAATCCAGACTTTCAAATTTCAATTAAAATTTACTTGATTTTAGGGTTTGATATTAACCAACTCCAAGCAGTTCTCTTTAAAAAAAAAAAAAATTAAATTAAATTTAAAAAATAAAATAAAATAAAAAAAAACTCCAATCAGTTAGGATCAACTTCAACTCCACACTACTTGCAAAATTCTCATTGAACAGAACAAGCCCATGTTCAAAAATCTAGTGAAACTAAGGGGTTATTTGGGGTATTCTAAATAAGTGCACTTTTTGTCTTTTTGAACTAAAAAGTTGAGAAAAAAATATGGATGTTTGGGTTAATTTTTTGACTTTTTATGAAAAAATGTGTATTAAAAAATTGTGTAAATAAGTGTGTAGGAGAAATTAATGGATTAGGCCATAGAGGTTGGGCAGGGTAGTGGGTTGGTTATGAGATGGGAAATGATTGCCTCCTTTTCGGGCTTGAATTGGACGGCGTTGTTCGGCCCGTGAGGCCTACCACAGGTCTCGTTTTGCTAATCGAAACCGTTGAATGTGTAAAACTCGTCGAGTACTATATCCTTATAAAAAATCACGTTGATTAGATATCGATAGCTATCTGATCGTGTTAGTTTTTTTTTTGTCAACTGTTAACTACAATACCATCCATTTTTTATATAAAACTGATTTGATCATGTAGTTAGCGATATCCGATCAACGTGATTTTTTACAGGCATATATTCTGGACAAGTTCTACACATTAACGGTTCGGATTATCAAAACGAGACCCGTGGTGAGCCCCCACGGGCCCAACATTACCGTCCAACTTAGTGATTTTATATATGTAATTTTTTTCCCCTGTCACGATACTAAGGGGTCAATTCAGTCCCGAAAACTGTGTAAAGTTGGTTTGATTAAAATATTATATATATTAATTTTTTAATATTTTTAATTTGTGAATAGTAATAACTTTTTTACTTTTTTTATAATTTTTTGACTTTTTGAATTTTTTGGAACAACCCAAACCAGGCCTAAATAATCTTAATGCATAGTACAGTTTATAAAGTGTGACCCCTAGACAATTATATCCAATAGCTCACACAAAACAGAGTTGCTAAGATTCTGCCTTTTAATATAAACAAACAAACAAAAAAGCACTCTGTTTCTGCTTGAGTTGTCAATTTTCACTAATTGAACATAATTACTACATTGGGAGAGGATCTTGGAAAACTTAAAAACTTGGGGGATTTGGTGATAGTCTCCTCACTATCTAATTTATCTTTCAAAAGGATAAAAATTATATAAGTACTTTCAAAACTCCCTAATATTTTAAAACTTATTTCTTTTACTATATTACCCTCATATCTATCAGCTCTCCTATTAAGCCATATTCACTATATATTTCAGAGTAAAATTTTACTCTGTATGAAAGTGAAATTTTACTCTGTATAAAAGTAAAATTTTACTCTGAATAAGAGTAAAATGTTACACTCTAAAACTAAAAGTAAAATTTTACTCTGTATAAAAGTATAATTTTACTCTGAAAAACTAGTAAAATGTTAGACTCTACACAAAAGTAAAATTTTATTATGTATAAAAGTATAATTTTACTCTGAAAAAATAGTAAAATGTTAGACTCTACACAAAAGTAAAATTTTATTCTGTATAAAAGTAAAATTTTACTCTGATTCTGTCAAATGAAAAAAAACAGAGCAATAGTACTAGAGTAAAATTTTATTCTGGTTCTGTCAAATGAAATTAGATAAAAAAAACAACAAAAATAAATCAAAAACAAACAAACAAACAAAAACAAAACAAATTAATCAACAAATCAACATATCTAATTGAGAAAAAAACTTCAAAAAAAAAAAATAAACAAACAAAAACAAAACAAATTAATCAACAAATCCACATATCTAATTGAAACGAAAAACTTCTAAAACTCGATCAACAATCACACATCTCAATGAAAAAGAATACATGTGTTCAACAACACTCATACACACAAATATATATATACATATACATATATTCTACTGTTCCTCATCCACATCCTTCCCAACCTCTTGTTCAACTTCTTTCAATCTCGAAGCTTCAACCTTCGCATTCAACATCGCCAGCATCCCATCAACAACCTCATCATGTTTCTTCTCTGCTTCCAATTGAGCCATCTCCACCGCGCTCCGAATCTCCCCCATCTGCTCCGAAACCCTAGCTTTCGAATCTCCAACGACATCCTCATTTAATTTCAATATACACAAAGCCTCATCGTTGCTGATTATGAAGATGAAGAGAGGACCTTCTGTTGAAGCTTGGAAGACACGACTATGGCGGCGGCTTGTCGACGACCTTCTGCTGAAGCTTGAAAGATGCAACTATGGTGATTATGATACAGTTGATGACGAAGCTGATTATATATGCAAAAGTTGAGGGTATAATAGTCCTATAAAATATTTAAATAATAAATTTTGTCCTTTATGCAAGACTTTATAATTATGAGGGGGTTTAGAAAGTATAATTTTTTTCTTAGTCCTTTTAACAATGAAAGGAAGGTAAAAGGGGTTTATAGCTAAATTTTCCTAAAAAGTTTTGTGCTACTTGGAAAAGTTCCTTATGTGGTAGACAATCTACCTTGATAACCATCTTTTGTAGCACCCTTGCATTCTTCAGCAAAAATTGCACAAACGAGAAGAGGAAACCACGGTAATACCATCGTAAGCCAGCACACTGGACTATTTTCAGATGCATCATCAAACAGTTAAAAGTCTTCTTTTGTGAAGTCCAGTAATGCTCCCCGTTAAAATTGAAAAGGCAGAGGGAAACGTCAGAAAAATACTGCAGATGAAGAATCATTAAGCTGAAATCTATGCATAAGTTTAAGAGTATCAACACAATTTTAGCAAAGAATGACTTCTCACGGTCACTGAAATGATTCAAAATTCTACATCATATGTCATTTAGAGAAAATTTTGAGGGTGTAAACATGATTTCCAAATAAAATTTATTTACCTACAAACAAATGGCGAAAAATTTCCATAGAATCACTTACAATCTAAAGTAATTACTCATCAATACTAAGCAGTAGAATTGATTGGCATTACTATATAAATTACATAAAGATAAATTCAAAACCGATTTTTAATGGAGTCTTTCCATATCTTAAAGAAATAATTAAGGAAATTATTATGAAAAGACATACCTTAATATTATTTTGGGAAGGGGACATGGTTATGACTAATGTTTGTAGATGAGAGGAACTTTCCAAGATGTTCGCTATTCCAGGGAGAACTGATTCCTCGATATCCGTATCTAGTGTTAAACATTCACACTTTGACAATGGGGAACGCCAACCTTTCCTTTCCAATATTGACAGTGCCTTTCTCCATCAGAAGCAAGATGCAAAACAAATATATATATATATATATATAAAATACCAAACAAAAAAGCATGACAAAACTAATTAGAAGATTGTTTTACCTATTTGTATATACAAATTGTAAGACAAGTCATGCTTAGGGAAGACAAACTGTGCTACAATCTTAGTTTAGTGTGGACAATTCATGCTAACCAAAGATGATTCGTGCCTGCAATTTGAATATACTTATCTTCTTGACGATGATATCAGGGCTTGTAGTCATGGTATATCACTAGTATCCACCATTGATTTACTGAAATCAAATACATAAATTACATGATATGCGTTTAGTGGCAGATTCGAGATCCTAAGACTCTGCCCATATTTGGAATGAATCAATTTTATTTTTTGCTATTTCACTTGGTAGTTCAATTCAATCCTCATATTTTGATCAAATTAATTTATGAATTTCTACTTGAATCAACACAAGTAAGTCCATTAGTCCTTGTAGTATGATACTTGGATGATTCACTATTCTACGAAATACATGTTGCGTACAGTTTTTTTTTTTTTTTTTTTATATATTGAAAAAGGCCGATCATCACTATACCCTTCTAACTTAAGAAATATGCATAAACACTGAAAAATTGAATAACCAAGGGGTTGTAGCCTGTTTGGCTAGCCATTTGGCCATCAAGTCTCTCCTAAGGGGAGGTCTTGGATTTTACTCTTGGGACTGGATGGGAGGCAAGAATTTAGTCTTTGCAAGGAAGAAAAAAAAAATGAAGAATTGAATGGCAAAGTTACAAACAAGAACAATTCTTCATTATTGAAGAATTTTAGTCTTGAAATACCTAACAATGATTTTAGACACATAAATTGTGTAATTCTCTATGAAGAGTTACATAAACTCAACAAACATTTAGAATCAGTGTTAGTGGGAAGCTTAAACATAAATAATCTAAAAAGAAGACAATATAATAATCAGTTAAAAAATGGAGAATTCATTGCCACAAATGATTATAGAAAGACAAACCTGTAAAAGCCAAGTTCCTAATGTGAGATTCTTCACATGAACAAGGCTCTGAAGAAGTCGTCTTGAAATATTTTGGTGCCATTCAAAATCATCATCCAAATCATCATCATCAATTGTGAAGTCACAATTGAGGGTAGCATCAACCAAAGATGATACGTCTGCCAGCCAACAATTCGTCCTCCCAAAACAACCCAAAATCTCCAATGATGGAAGATTAGGGGCCAAAATTTCCAACACAGAGTAATGTTCATCTTCTTCTTCATCCATGTCAACTTCTTCTTCCCAAAATTCTCTCAAGATCAATTTTTTCAGACTCGCGTTAACAACATGCAAGCGAGTGATGCCATAAAAGTAATACAATTCCAAATTCTCCAATACAGGACTACCCGCTAATATCTTCCCAATCACACCATCATTTAACTTAACATAACCAATTGACAATTTCTTTAGCGATTTCCAGCAAACAACTTCTTTAGTAATCACAGTGCACAAAGAAAAACGCAACTCTGTGAAGGATGAATTGGTAAACAAAAGCTGTGGCAACACAAAACGAACGTCCTCATGCAAATAATTATCAGCAGTGTGGAATTCGAGATGAAGCTCCTCAGCGGCATTCCTTGTTGCGAAGCGAGTCCATAAATTGACATTGGAAGAGAAACGCGAGTCGTATTTGAAATCAACCACGAATTTCTTAATCTTGGAAGAGTTGCAGAGGACTCGGGTTTTATCAACAAATGTGACAAATCACGAATTGTATCAACAGAGTCGGGATAAGGGAGACGAAAAAGGAGTGATGGAAGGGTAGTCCAAAGGTATTGCCATCTTTTAGACAAAACATCGGTTTTGATGGCGTCTTCGATTGGTAAAAAAGAAAGAATATGAGTGAGTAGGGAGTCGGGTAACATACTGACTCTATCGATAGGGGTCCTTTTGTGGCAAGTCTTCTTGGGCCGTATCGACAACAAGAAGTCGTCGTCGTCTGTGAGCAAAGACTCGTCATTTCTTCGCTGAGGAGACCCATCGCTTCGTCTTGACATGGTTTTTCACTCTGCTCGAAACGAACACCCCATATCAGATCATAATCTATAAATCTCCACCAAATAAGCAATTTCTAAACAACTTTAATAAAAAATAATTAAAAAATCAAAAAATAATTAAAAAATAAACCCCCAAACAATATAGGGCTCTTTTTTGATAAATCTCATTTATAACTGTTTTGTTCTATAAAACCCAAACTATTTCTGAATATTCCATTAGGTTCATTAATTGTAAAAGGACAAAACAACCCTCTCTGCCTCTCCCACGTGTAACCGATTCTGCAAAACCCATTCTTATTCCAACTATTCAATCCACAAAATTTTCAAAACAAAAACTCAATCCACGAAACAATACTCACATCGCCTCCAGTAACCCTAGATTCACATCGCCTCACCAACGTCCTCGTCGTCCACCGTCGACCGTCGACCCCAGATTTCTCTTCATCTCACCGCTGCGAAGGTTCACATCGGAAGGAGGGTGCTTCGTCGTTCAAAAATTCCTGTCGTCCCATTGAGTTCATTTCATCCACTGAGTGTGATCCATACCCACCAACCATGACGAACAAAAGTAAGGAATACCATTCCACCTTCTGCTTTTCAATCATAATGTCATCACCGATGTATACATCCACCTTCTGGTTTTCGAATTTGAATTTGTAAACATAGATGTTTTCAGAATTGATTTTGTAAAAATAGATGATATGAACATTCACATTAGGGTCGATTACTGGGTAAACTTACAATAGTAGACACTTATGTGAATATTCACAACAGTGTATAATGATGTGAATGTTCACATTACTGTCACTGTTGATATTGTTCATTGTTGATGTCCACATAACCCCCAAACTTCACTCAACAATGTGATGGAATGTGATATAAATATTCACATTGTGACATCAATGCTGGACTTGTTTGTGTTGTTGGGTTAATGTTTGGTGTTGTTGGTTCCAACCTTTGATTTTTAGCAAATTATAACATAATGTGATCACCCATGTAAACATTCACATTGCCCAGTAACTGTTGTTGTTTTCGGAATTTATTTTGCACACATGGATGATGTGAACATTCACATTAGTGTTCATTATTGGGTAAACTTACAGTAGTAGACACTGTGATGGAATATGATGTAAACATTCACATTGTGACATCAATGTGCAACTTGTTTGTGTTATTGGGTGTTGTTTGGTGCTGTTAGTTCCCCTCTTTGATTTTTAGCAAATTATAACATAATGTGATCACCCATGTAAACATTCACATTGCCTAGTAACTATTGTCGTTTTCAGAATTTATTTTGCAAACATAGATGATGTGAACATTCACATTAGTGTTCATTACTGGGTAAACTTACAGTAGGAGACACTGATGTGAACATTCACATCATGTGAATGTTCACATTAATGTCAGAACCCCCAAACTTCACTCAACACTGTGATGGAATATGATGTAAACATTCACATTGTGACATCAATGTGTAACTTGTTTGTGTTATTGGGGGTTGTTTGGTGCTGTTGGTTCCCCCCTTTGATTTTTAACAAATTATAACATAATGTGATCACCTATGTAAACATTCACATTACCCAGTAACTGTTGTCATTTTCGGAATTTATTTTGCAAACATGGATGATGTGAACATTCACATTAGTGTTTATTATTGGGTAAACTTACAGTAGTAGGCACTGATGTGAACATTCACATCATGTGAATGTTCACATTAATGTCAGAACCCCCAAACTTCACTCAACACTGTGATGGAATATGATGTAAACATTCACATTGTGACATCAATGTGCAACTTGTTTGTGTTATTGGGTGTTGTTTGGTGCTGTTGGTTCCCCCCTTTGATTTTTAGCAAATTATAACATAATGTGATCACCCATGTAAACATTCACATTGCCCAGTAACTGTTGTCGTTTTCAGAATTTATTTTGCAAATATAGATGATGTGAACATTCACATAGTGTTCATTACTGGGTAAACTTACAGTAGTAGACACTTATGTGAACATTCACATCATGTGAATGTTCACATTAATGTCAGAACCCCCAAACTTCACTAAACACTGTGATGAAATATGATATAAATATTCACATTGTGACATCAATGTGCAACTTGTTTGTGTTATTGGGTGTTGTTTGGTGCTGTTGGTTCCCCCTTTGATTTTTAGCAAATTATAACATAATGTGATCACCCATGTAAACATGCATATTGCCCAGTAACTGTTGTCGTTTTCGAAATTTATTTTGTAAACATGGATGATGTGAACATTCACATTAGTGTTCATTACTGGGTAAACTTACAGTAGTATACACTGATGTGAACATTCACATCAGTGTACAATGATGTGACTGTTCACATTACTGTCAATGCTGGTTGTTGAATGTTGTTTGGTGCTTTTGGTTCCATCATCTGTTTTTTAGCCAATTATACGTGCTTATTTGAACACACAGGTCTTCCCCATAAATTTGATGGCAAGCGAAAGCGAGGGGAATCCCGTGCCAAAACCAAGCCTGATCAAACAGTTGTTCCTAAAGAAGTGAACATGAAAAAAGTTAACTACCGGTCAAATATAACTGGATTAGTCAAACTGTTAAAGGATACAAAATTTACAAGTGGCCAATTGAAGTGCCTTAGAAAAACACTGTTTTGGCCATTATTTGATTGCTTGATCAGTAACAAAATCTACCTCAACCACTGCATGAAATATGATGATGTCATTGTACGTATAGTACAGAAATTCAAGCAATCTAGTGAGAGGTTTTACATTGGGGATAAGAACATCCAGATTTTTAGAAGCGACGTATCACTAATTTTTGGAGTGGACTGCGGCACCAAGTCGATGGACCTCTCTTATGGTGCAAAACTAACAACCGGCATCATACACCGAATGTGCAAGGATGTTAGTCGGTTAAGTGCTGCCAAAATACGAGAAATTCTGAGCGAAACATTGAAGGGCACAAAGAAACATGACATGAGGAGGTCGCAAGATTAGTTTGCATGTATGCATACGTCAAGCTATTCTTTTCTACATCCAGAGAAACAATTGGATGGGCTTTCTACTCATATATAGACCCATTAGACAAGATGATCGAGTATGATTGGGCTGAGAGCATCCGGGCAACCTTGATGGGTTCATTGGGCCAAAACTGTGGAAAACCAAGATGAGTCACCGGATGTGTAATGTTGTTAATGGTAAATCTCATAAAACTTATTCTATGTTTAATATGAACATTTACGGGCTCTGGCCACTCTGATGTGAATGTTCACATTTCTCAGCATTGGAGTGGAAGTTGACAACATTGATGTAAACATTCACATTACTATTTCAGTAATGTACAAACATACATTAGTAGATGCTGGTGTAAACACTCACCATTAGCAAATGTGAACATTCACATCAGTAATAGCACTGACATTAACAGATGTGAACATTCACATCAGTAATATCACTCACATTAACAGATGTGAATATTCACATCAGTAGTATCACTCACCATTAGGAAATGTGAACATTCACATCAGTAACATGACTCCCCATTGGCAGATGTGAACATTCACATCAGTGTTAATTGATGTAAACATTCACATTACTGCCCCAGTGGTGTAAACATTCACATCAATGTTAATTGATGTGAACATTCACATTACTGATATTTGTTATTTGTTTCAGTACTGGCTGTGTGAGCATACAACAATCTTACAACCCCGCAACCCCAATGCCATTCTGCAATGCGTAAAGTGGGACCTCACAGCCTTACATAGCAACATGAAGTCCATATCTTTGGCTAAGCTGGGTTTAAATGAGGTAGAAGTACAACCAAATATATTGTGTCCATTCACATAGTGAGACGAGGAACTATCTAACTAACATACTGTCTCCAAGTGTAGGTATATGGCGGCGAGCTAATGGCATCACCAACTGAAGCGAAGATGTACCGTCATACAAAATTGAATGTGGAGCCCAAACCTGAGATTTTGTCAAGTGCAGCAGCAAAGAAAGATGAAAGCAATGAGGATCAAAGCAAAGACAATCAACACAGTGATGACATGGATGGATTTTCTGTCGATGCAATGGACCTGAATGATGTTGGAAATGATATCAACCCCAGCTGTAACACCCCCAATGCTGAGAGAGGAATCATCATAGCACAACCAACTGCGCCCGACATTGTAGAAGTACTCATAAAAGAAAACCAAAAAGCTTGGGGTCATGTACGGCAATGGGAAGCGAAATACAAACAGTTGGAATAATCATGGGAGTTGAGGGCAAGGGTGATTGCTGCCCTTGAAGCCAAACTATTTGACCAATCGGGCCCATCCAATGTGGACATGGACATGAAGACTTGAGTGGAAGGATACAAAAATTCAGTAGTTGACAAAGTTGGTCATCAGCTTGGAATGTGAAAAAACAATACTTCAAGACCTTTTTGACGATCAGTCCGTCCACATCATCACTCAAGTTGAAGCACAAAAGGCTCATGACAGCCTTAACAAGCATTCCACTGCAGCATTGGAACACATTATCAGCCCCCCATCGAGGGTAAAGCGCATAAAGCAGAAGGTAAGGAAAGAACACCGGTTGGATGAGTTTGAATACCCCAACCTCCCTGGTCAGAAGAAAGGGAAAGAGGGAGCCGAAGAGCAATCACATGCAGTCCAAATTGCACAAGATTTGGACAAGCAACCACCAAAAAAGCAGCCAACAAAGTCCAAGAAGTTAACCTTGAACAACAAACTGAAGGTCTGGGCTAACATGAACAAACTCAACAAGCAAAAAGTCCAAAATTTGCACAAGAACGGCGGTGATGAATAAGTGATCTTACATATCCCCAACTGTTTTTTTTTTTTTTTGCTCATGTTCAGTTCACATACATACTTAATAAATTAGATCATTTCATAAATGTGCAATATTGACATTAACGTTTTCTGTAATCACAATGCACAGGTTGCTAGTGTGGCGAGGGGACTCAAAGACTAAAGATGTGTATTTTGATGACATCATACACATCATCAAGGAAGAATAAATAACCAACAATGTATGGCAACTGTAAATGTGTACAAAACACACACACACACACAGAGTAAAGACATTGCAAATAATGTACTGCCACCCCTCTGGTTCTGCTGGTGATAGATGCGTATGGTGAAATTCTACTTGAACTATAAGGGCTAGTCAACCCAAGTTTGGAGGATTCATCATTCATCTTTACAAGCACATGTTTGGTAACCACTAGACTTTAATTTTGTTTATGTTTCAATAGATGTGAATGTTCTTCTCAACATTATATGCTTATATTGTTAACTTAAATAATAGGCAGATGTGAATGTTAACAACAACATAAAATGACCTTTGAGAAGATTCACACTGACAGATGTAAACATTAATATCATTCGCATTGAAGATTATATGCTTATTATATTGTTAAACTTAAATGATACACGCATGTGAACATTCACATTAGTAATATAACTCACATTAACAGATGTGAACATTCACATCAGTAACATCACTCACCATTAGCAAATGGGAACATTCACATCAGTAATAGCACTGATATTAACAGATGTGAACATTCACATCAGTAGTATCACTCATATTAACAGATGTGAACATTCACATCAGTAGTATCACTCACCATTATAAAATGTGAACATTCACATCAATAACATAACTCCCCATTAGCAGATGTGAACATTCACATCAACAGATGTGAACATTCACATTAGTAGTATCACTCACCATTACGAAATGTGAACATTCACATCAGTAGTATCACTCACCATTATGAAATGTGAACATTCACATCAGTAACATGACTCCCCATTAGCAGATGTGAACATTCACATCAGTAACATCAAACATTGATATAAATACTTGGTACATCATTGTATGCCCTTTATATGCAGAAAATCATGCAAGAGTACCCCCCACAAGAGGAATAAACTGATTGATGTACACATCAAAGAGTATCAAGGCCAAAGATTCTTAATCCTCCCATACACGACAACTTTCACTGGACAATTGTTGTGTACGATGTGAAAGAGAATGTATGGAGGCATTATAACTCGCTGCGCTCAAGAGAAGGCATACATGACCCACATATTGACAAAGCACAAATAGGTGTAAGTCGCTAACAAAAATAATATTTGAACTTGGACGTATGCCCTATGTTGGTTGGTGCCTAATACAAAAATTTCATTGTTGGCAGAGGGACTACATCACAGCTTTGGTGCACAACATTGGACCATCATCACCATTATGGACCAACTTATCAAGCCAAAATACTTCGGAAACAATCATATCAGTGGACATCTGTTCTCAGCAAGCATCAAATTCGTAAACTGTAGCTCGGCTTTTCGCGCCCCCTTTCGGAAGAATGAAATAGCCCTTACAGTTCGGACTCTACTTGTGTTGGTTCTGAATCTGATTTCACAAGTGTAATGTGAACCAGTGGAAACACAAAAAGAGTCCAAATCCGGCAATTGTTTTTGAAAAATCGATGTTTGAATCAAATGCCAAAAATGGACTGCTTTGCCAGATTTCAGAGTCGCCACCTAAATATTTATGGGAAATTTAGTAAACCCATGACTCGTGCGAAAGGCCATTAGTCCGTCGTTACCAAAGTGTCTTGGTTCGGGAACTTAGGTATGAGAAAGGAAGGTCAATAATGAGCACCCCACTCACCCGATCAAAGATCGGCCTCTACTAATTATGATGTGATTCTTATGTACAATATATATTCTTATTCTGATTATTTAATAAATCCTTAAAATTTATTATGTGAAGCATACAAGGTATAGACTAGTTGACTCAAATTGGAACAATTCAATTTCATGTTTGTTTCTTGAAAAGGGTTTGAATTTGCCACCCTTAGGTGGGCTTAATTTGCCACTTAACAAAGTGGGCTTAAGGTTTGTGAATCTTAAAACATACATTCGTTGAATCATTCCAATTTAAGCAACAAGCCTTCATCCACAGGCATTCAAACAGTTTATCATTTAAGCAATTAGCCTCATGGTAGGATGCTAAACATAATAAGAAAATTATGTACAAGCGGAATGCTAAAGCATAACAACTCACATATTTACCGACGTCCCGCGAACAAGCTACAAAACAAAGTTAGAAAATATGCATGATTCCTGACTATACAACACATTGTGATATGCAATTATTAGGCTCGGTTACTAATATGGCATATGAAATGAATTAATCGCATGCGGGCTAAGCATGTATTCAGAGAAGTATTGAAACAACAATGCGAATTGGATGATGAACCGAGCCTTGGTGCATGCAATACAAGTGGATGCAAACATGAGTATGCTAAATAAAACATGATGCCTCTAAACTAACCATCATAAGCTGATAAATAAAAGGGAGAAAGACGTGGGGTTGGAAGACATGCACACACACACACGCACACTTATTACAAGTTTGTTTGCCCTCGCGCAAGAAGGTCCGAATGAACTAATGCGCCCTCACGCAGGAGGGTCCGAACTAGTTAACTAAATTACTTAACTAATTATTACAAAATAAATCAATTAACTATGATAACTACAACATCACACTTAATTAACTATTCTAACTAATTATTACAAATTGGAACTAACTACTTAATTACACTAATGAATTAATTCTAAAATTCCAATTAAACTAACTAATTACTTAATTAATATATAAAATTAAAATGAAATTAATTAATTAACTACACTAATTAATTAATTCTAAAGTTCTAATTATCGATTAAAATTCTAATGAATTAACTACACGAATTAATTGATTCTAAAATTCTACGACATTAATTAATTAACTACACTAATTAAGTAATTCTACAGTTCTAATTAACTAATCAAATTCTTAGTAACTAAACTAATTAATTACACTAATAACCTAATTACACAATTCATTAATTCTAAATTTCTAATGACTTAATTAATTCACTACACTAATTAAATAATTAATTAAATTCTAATTAATTCATTACAAAAACTACACTAATTAATTAACACCGATTAATTAATTAAATGCTAATTAACTAATTCATTCTAAAATTCTAATTAACTAAACTAATTAATTACACTAACTAATTAATTATAAACTTGTAATTAAACTAACTAATGAATTAGATAATACATTAATTATAAAATTCTAATTAATTAAACTAAGTCATTACACTATGAACCAACACTTTTGCTTTGTCCCCTGAATTCATCAGGTTGTTCACGGGTTCACCAGATCCCGCTTCAAGGACAGTCCCACAAGTCTTCTGTCTTTGCATTTGAACAAGTCTCCACCACCATGGGCTTTGTGAGAATCATCTTCACCATACCAGCATCACCATTCTTCAAGAATTTGGGCTCCTTCTCAAGCTTCTCCTCGTCCTATGTTGAAAATATTCTTGCCACTTCTTTGATCCAGATCATGTTCTCCTCCGTCCAGGCACTGTTAGCTCAGACCATGTCCTCCTCCGTCCATGCACACCGAGAGAGAGGGAGCTTGGTGAGTATGTTGCAGAGAGAGAGAGACAGCCCGTGTGTGTGGTGTTGTGTGCTCTGCCGTGTGTCTGTGTTCTATGTGTTGTGTATGCATGGGTTGTGTGTGTGAGTATGGCAGTGTGTGTGTAAGAAGCTCTGTGCGTGTATCAGTGTGCTGTGTGTGATGTGTGTGTGTACATGGTGTGTGTGTGCGCTATGTGTCTGCTGTGTGTGATGTGTGTGTGTGTAAGAAGCTCTGTGCGTGTATCAGTATGCTGTGTGTGATGTGTGTGTGTGCATGGTGTGTGTGTGTGCTATGTGTAGTGTGTGTGTGTGTGTGTGTGTGTGTGTGTGCATGGGTGTGTGCCCGTGTGTGATGGCTGCGGTGGTGTTATGTGTTGCGTGTGTATGTGCCGTGGTGAGTGGTGTGTGCTGTGTGCCGTGTGGTGTGTTGTGTGCTGTGGAGAGAGTATTGAGTGTGTGGGTTTGCCGAGAGAGAGAGATGGTGTGTGTATGGTGTATGTGTTAGCTGGGTGTGCATCATTCAAGAGAGCCGTGAGGGAGGGAGAGAGCCCTGAGAGAGAGGTGCCGAGAGGGAGGAGAGATCAACCTCCTTGTGCATGTGTGAACCTGGGTGTCTGTGTGTATGTCCTCTCCCCCTGCTGTGTAGTGTCTCTCCTTTCTCTCACCTTTCTCTCCCTAAGCCGAGAGAGAGATAGATGGGTTTGCATGTGTGGTGTCTCTATGTGTTTGTGCTGTCGTGTGTAGTGAGAGGAGAGTCAGTTGCTGTGTGTGTGGATGATGTGTGTATGCATGTGTTTGGTGAAGCTCGGTCTTCCCACAGAAAATTCAAGAAGTGCTCACGATTCTCCGAGCCCCCCCGCCCCCCCCCCCCCCCCCCCCCCCCAACCCCGAGAGAGGGAGACAGACCAGCTTTTTACATTTTTGTTTCTTACCCCCCTCTGTGTCAATTGCACTATCATCTCCCATAAAATATCCCCTTCTCATTTCCTCTTAGCTGTTTCCACCACCACAAAAAAAAACATTATCATCATCCAGGTGATCCCTCCTCTCCATCTTCTATCATCTTGTCTCTTTTTTTTCTTTTCTTTTTTTCGTTATTCTCCACAATTCTAATCTATCTCCACCGAATTGAGCACCAAAGAGATATTGTCTTACCCACCACCTTTTTATGATTGTATTCTCTCCCATGTAAAGAAATAATCATCATTCTCTTTTACAACAAAATCTTTATCCTCCACCCACATGAACACTCCACCGAAAGGAATATAACCAACACCTACCAAACCAACATCATCATATATTCTCTATACCCAAAATTCTTTGACTTCTCTCCAAACAAATCCCCTGACCATACCATCTATATATATATATATATTTTATTTTTGTTTTTTTTATTATTTTCTATTTTTTTATTAAATATTTATCAATTTATATAAAACACACCTAAAACAAATGTACACACACATAAATTTATATAAAACTATAAAATTATAAAATACTACAAATTAATAAAATATTAGTGATGGCCAAAATGGGCGAGGTTTGGGATTAAAGTTTCAATTTGATTTTTATGCTGAAAAATTCATAAAATAGCACATTTTAATTTTCATCAGCGGGTGGTCAAAAGAAGGTGTCCAAGTCTTAAGGGTGGTAAAAAATGGGGTGTCTATATAAGTCTAAAATCGATTTCTACACATGTTCCACAACCATTACCCGCCTACATTTCAAAGCTAACAATAAGTTTGCATTTTCAGGGTGGATTGCGGGCCTGCAGTTTGTTACATCATGAGGGCGTATGTACACCGTGAAGACATTGTTGCTAGCCTAGCTCGCTATGAATGATGTCAAGTAAGAGACTCATTAGTACATATTTTTCTAAACCACAGAAAGACAGCGCAATGTGAAAACCTATAGGTGGGGGTTGTCCACCTATCACTGTTACCCAAATCTGTTATCCACATTTAAGACAATTTAGTGTTAATAGATTTTTCATATTGGAGCAGACTAGCTTAATTGTAAATCAAGTCTATATCATTGCTTGTACAGATATTTTTCAGTCAATATATGTATATGCATTTTCAGGCCTATTTTGTGTTGGTCATGCACATTGAGATTGTATTTTCTTTTTCTTTTTTTGGATACACATGACATGATGTGAATGTTCACATCACAGAATGATCGTACACTTTCTTCTGTTTTAAACCATACTACATGGATGTGAATATTATTTAAAGTGTTCATGTAACACAATATGACAGGTGTAAGTATGATATTTCTTAACACAAGTCAATATTCACATCTAATAATTTGATGATGTGAATATTCACATCATAACTTCTGATTATGTGAATGGCCCCCTCCAATCACCACCCCCACTACCCCCCACACACACGTGGCGGGTGGTGATTGGAGGAGAAGGAAAAAAAGAAAAAAAAGAAAGAAAAACTGGTCAATCAGAGAGAGAGGGGGTCAAAGGGGGTGCCTCATTGAGAGGGTCCAACTCATTTTCCATATTATTATAAGTAAAAGAATAATTTATATGCAGTAATTGATATATTAATTAGTGTACTGATAAATAATGTAACATAATTTTAAAGGTTTTGAGATTTATAATTTGTATAGTAGATGTGGTCAATAATAATATTATAGCATATGTTGATATATTAATTGGTATACTAATTGGTACATGTAGGACCACTGTAAACAAAAGGGATCCAGAGATACTGCTGCGCCCAACTCACAGCAGTTACTGCTGTGAGCTGAAACGGCGTCGTTTCGGCATTAAAAAAATAAAAAAATAAAAATTTTGTTGACCGTTCAGAGGGTTTGAACCCAGGCCAACTGGGGAGCAAAACCTCTTTCAACCACTGTGCTACTCAGACCTATGAATATTTTGGACATATATTATATTTATTACAATCATTATTCCAGCATAAAAAAAAATTTACTACCTGCTGTTATTATAATCTTTATTCCAACATAATTTTTTTTTTTTTTTTTCATGCTGAGATACTCTATTAGCCACAACTAATAAATTTCGGATATAATCTGCTAATGCATGATGTTAATTTTGTACACAACCACACAACCACACCCAGCTTTTCCTTTTTTTATCACCCACCAACCCCACTCAACTTTCTTTTATTTTAATATATATATATGTTTATTATAATATATTACCCAAACCTCCCACTATGTCAACTTTTGCACAAATCCATACCTCTTTTTCTTTTTCATCTGAAGCAACTGAGTCAATCTTCACCTTTTGCACCCCACCCACGTTGCTCCACTTTCTTTATTTTATTTTATCTTTCTTTTTCCATTAAAAAAAAAACAAATCCATTCACAACCACCTCGTTTTCATTCTACAACTTGTCATTTATTCATATCAGGGATCCACCCCGTTCACCGTTCTCCAACCACAAAAAAAAAAAAAAAAATTAACATCTCTACTTTGTGTTGAGCCGTTTTACTCAACTTTATCAATCCCTTTGTTTCAACTTCCAATAGGTTTCTATCTTTAAACCTATTTGAGTTTGAGGGGGGGGTATTATACACATATCATGGTGAGCATGGTTACACACCATGCGAACCACCCAAGCTGGTGAGCATTGTTATACACCATGGGAACCACCCAAGCCACCCCATGGCGCACTCCTTAAGTCGCCACCTTGGTGCACCACCAAATTCTTCTACATCGGTCTAGCATGACCCCGTAAACTGTCCCGATATTGATTCCGGTTAGTTTCTACATCGGTCCGACATGACCTCGTAAACTGTCCCGACATTGATTCCGATTAGCTGGTACAACAGTCCGACACGACCATACAGTGTCTTCACCAACGGTCTGACACGACCATACAGTGTCTCCTATCCTATTTTATTTTTAGTTTATTTTCACGTTTTGTTACTCTTTTCAAACTCAAACTCAAACTCAAGTTGGTTGGTTCCTATCCTTCTTGAGTTTGAGGGAGGCTGTTAATGTATTATATGTTATTAGCTATAAAGTGTCCAAGCTGTAATCATGATGTCTTTACTTTCGATTCCTTTAGCAACACTGAACATACTCTTCTCTCTATAAAGAAGAGTAAACTTCTCCTTATGTATTACACTGAATATATCAATATAACATTCATATACACATTCTCTCTTTATACATCTATACATTAAATCTAATAATATACATGAAATATGAATATTTACATACATGTGAAGTTTGGAGATAAATATAATAAAAAGTCAAATAAATTTACTGTAAAATGATGACATTCATTTTTCTTCAGTTTGAAATTTATATTTTAAGTGAACACAATGTTATTACGTTAAAATTAAGAAGTTAATTGTAATTTCTTTTATTACTCAATAAGTAAGCATAATTTATTAAAAGAAATACTTGTTTTGTTGAGTTTTGAAAATCTATTTTATGTTTTTTTCAATAAAAAAAATTTGCAAATAGTTTTCTCTTATTGGCCAAAAATGAAATTTTAAAATCATAATTTTAATATTTATTTTTTTGAGACTAATTTCTATTATTTAAAAAAATTAAAAATTATGAAAACTCAATAAAGTATAATAAGGGGTTATTTGAGAAATGCTAAATTAGTATACTTTTTGATTTTTTATGAAAAAATGTAAAATATGAGTTGAATTTAAAAGTGATATGATAAAGAAATAATGTGACTTAAATAAGATGATTATGACATAAATAAATTAATCTACTAAAACAACATGTGCTAAAATAGCACATGCCAAACAACCATATATCAAAATCAAGAGCACCAAATGCATACCAAGTCAGGCCCTCTTACTCCATCCACACAGCTCATGTCCCCACCTCTCTCTCTCTCTCTCACTCTCACACACACACACACACACACACACACACACACACACACACACACACATACATTGTTATCTTCTTCATTCTGTGCTTCAACATCCTTACAAATGAAGCAGAAAAGCTTGTCTACCCACATATCATCCTTCAACCTTGCCATATTCACTTTCTTCCTCTTATCAGAAACAACTTCTTGTGTGGATTCACAATACGAAGCTTGTGTGCCCAGAACTTGTGGTGACCAAAGCATAAGCTACCCTTTTCGGATTCAAGGTGAGCAAGAGCCTTATTGTGGGTACCCTGGTTTTGAGCTCACTTGCCAAAATAACCATCCCATTCTTCAAATACCGGAAAATAATTATACAATCCAGAAAATTTTCTATGACAGCCAGTCTATTCGCATAACGGTTTCAAATTTAAGCAGTGAATGTTTACCACCAATCAGAAACTTATCACTTGAAGTGGGCAAGTTTAAATTTGCTTCTTTTGATATTCCATATCTCCATATATTATCCAATTGTTCGTTGTCGTTGCCTGGGGGGCTTTCGGATTATAATAGGATTAGTTGCGAGGCAAAGAATGAAGATGTTTGGGGTTTGGCTTTGGCAATGTTTGGAAACAATAAAAACTTGAGCTATGCTTTGGGAAAGTGCAAAACCCAGGTGTTGGCACCGGTTGAGTCGAATGGATATGATGGGATTGCGGACTACATGGATGTGCTGAGGAGGGGATTTGTGTTGCAGTGGAAGGCTAATAATTGCAGTAGGTGTGAGGCAAGTGGCGGGCGTTGTGGGTTCGATCCGAGTAGTTACCAATTCCTCTGCTTCTGCAAAGATAGACCTCACCGTGTCAGGTGTATAACTAGTAAGTCCTCCCCTTCTCTCTCTCTCTCTCTCTCTCAACCTCTCTCTCAACCAAGGGCAATTCATTTTATGATCAGTTAATGATTCAACTGGGTAATGCCAACGTGCCAACGAGGTGTTGTCCTTAACGGTCTACTATGGCAGGATGCCAACTTATGCGACTACACTTAACGTGGTACAATAAGAGTAGACTTCTTAATTTGACATCTAATATATTATAGTGTATTTTTCTTCAAATTAATTGTTCAACTACACAGTTGTAGCCTTTTAAACATGCCGAATTTATTTTTTTACTGATTGCAGGAAGAAGTAACATGAACTTGATTCTAGGAGGAGGTAATATACATAACTTTTATAACTAATATTTTTATGCATGAATATATTTAGATGCTTGGTCTCCAATCTACTAAACATGTCTAATTGCTTCAGCTGCTGCTGGAGTTGGGATTTTATTAATTCTATTGTTCTACATCATAAGGAAACTCTTGCAAAGTGAATTGACCGAGAGCTACCAAAATGTTGAGAACTTTCTAACGAATTATAGATCTCTTACTCCAAAAAGGTACACTTATTCTGACATAAAGAAAATGACCAACTCCTTCAGAGTTAAACTTGGTCAAGGAGGCTTTGGTTGTGTCTTCAAAGGAAAGTTAGAAAATGGTTGCTTTGTGGCAGTGAAGGTTCTGAAAGGGTTGAAAGGTACCGGAGAAGAGTTCATTAATGAGGTTGCGACCATTAGTCGGACATCTCATGTTAATATTGTAACTCTTTTAGGCTTTTGTTTTGAGGGTCACAATAGAGCTCTTATATATGAGTTCATGCCTAACGGATCCCTTGAGAAATTCATATATGATAAGAACTCGTCGATATTTCATCAATTGGGGTGGGAAGCATTGCACCGAATTGTAGTTGGGATTGCCAGAGGATTAGAGTACTTACACCGTGGTTGCAACATGCGAATTTTGCATTTTGACATAAAGCCTCATAATATTCTTCTAGATGAGGACTTTTGCCCAAAGATCTCTGATTTTGGCCTTGCAAAACTGTGCCCACAGAAAGAGAGTATTATCTCATTGTTGGGAACTAGAGGGACAATTGGCTATATTGCCCCAGAAGTATTTTCTAGAAACTTTGGAAGGGTTTCACACAAGTCTGATGTCTATAGCTATGGAATGCTAATTCTAGAAATGGTTGGAGGAAGAAAGGGCATTGATGTTGGAGTTGATCAAAGTACAGAAATATACTTTCCAGAATGGATATACAAGCGTCTTGAGCTAAATGAAGAACTTGGGTTGCATGACAATGTGAATGACGAGGCAAATGAAACTGCAAGGAAGATGATTATAGTTGGCCTGTGGTGCATACAAACTGATCCCTCACACCGACCATCAATGAATAGGGTGATGGAGATGCTAGAAGGGAGCCTGGAATCCTTGAAAATCCCACCTAAGCCTTTCTTGTCTTCTCCCTCAAGATCACCAGCAGAATCTTCAACTAACACACTTCATAACATTGTGTGATTCACAATGCATAGTTCTACTACAAGGGCAAAATGAGAATTTCTAGTGAGAACTAAGTAAATTGTATCTCTTATGTGGTTCTCTGAATACATCTCTCAAAACTTGGTGAATTTGTAATGCTTGAACAAGATATTATGATTAGCTTTCATCTGAAACTAGTTATTATTCTATGAGTGTTAGAGTCCTAAGTCATATGATTATTATCCAACTAGTTATTATTTGTTAAACTTTAATTGTATTATAGATGTGTGCCAAGGCCTAGAGAAGTAGTTACCAGTGTTTTGGAATTCACATTTTTCTAACGGCTTAAATGCTAGGCTGGGGCTAGTTACATTCAGTAAGATTTAAAAATAAATGGTACATCACTGCCTATGTCAAGATAGTGGTTCAATTTTGGAATAACATTCTGCACCGTTTAGAAATTTACTCTGCTCTTGAAGAAATTTTTATATCATTAAAAAATGAGCTAACGAAAAAATAGATTAATTATATTTTTAACTTCCAAAATATCAGTCTCGTATCAATTTGGTTCACAATATATAAAAGTCTTTTAACTTGATCTTCAATTATTAGGTATTTTTATTCAATGATAAGTTAAAGCATTTTTTTTTTTTTTTAACTGAGAAAAGCAAGACACCAAAAGCAGAAATTACAAAGATAGCACCGCCCTTAAAGCGCCGGGGGGGGGGGGCGGTGTGGGTGTTGGAGACCCATTCAGCAGCCCAATGAGCAGCTTTGTTCGACGAACAAGGGCTCCAGCTGAAGGTGAAATTCTCTTGCCTAGCCATACATCTGGTATCATGAAGGATAGCATTGCACTCCCAAGGGGGAACTGTTTCGGACACACACAGAAGGATGACCTGCTTGTTATCACCCTCAATCTCAATGTTCGAAAGGTTGAGCGCCTTTGCCATGTGACAAGCCATTCGAATGGCAAGAGCTTCACCTTGTAGAACAGAGGAGATAACTACAGACTTGGCTACTCCATCAATGAGATTACCTGAAGAATTCTGTAAAAGAATGGCAATTGTTCCTTGGCGAGACCCTTTCCTAACAGCCACATATGGTTCAAATTTATTTCATACATGGATTCACACTTCACCAATTTAATCTCCTCGACACGAATTGATTCTAGCCAAAAATCTGAGACAGAAATATGGATTCCTAGACTAATCTAAGTTAAAATGCATATTGTTATTATGAAGATTTCAAAAAAATGGACCTTTTTTTAAATTTTAAAAAAAAAAAAATCTGAATTCTCTCCATCACATTGTCCTGAAAAAGCCACCTTAATATGTCTTAGTTTCAAATTCAAAACCAGTTATGACATAATTTAAAATTTAAAATTGACATAGTAATTATAGACGGTTGATTTTGAATTCTAATGATGTCCAAACCTTATACATGGTAATGGGGAGGATTTTATTTTATTTTTTGTTGATAATTGGGAACAGTGTCCTAAGCAGGGTCTCTGGGCCCGTTCAAAGAGCATAAACCCACTGTCACGCCTTGTGCTTCATTGTCAATGCTGGAGAAGAGAACATATACCAACATGATTGTCCAGAGTCCAACTTGTGGAAACATTAGGCAGATCAAATTCCCTTCAACTGTGCTTTACAAGTCCTATAAAAATTTTCCAAGTCAACTGGCGTGTTGTCGAGCAGAGAAAACATTATAAAGACTCTTGTTTTTTGAGCAATGCTAGGATCTTAAAAAAATTACCATATAACCTACATAATACTCGTGTGTGGAGCCCATCGTGTTTTTCAAGCGAGAGCATTTTGTTCCTCTCTCTCTGCTATGATGTTTGTTTTCATTTGCTAAATAGGGAATTTTGAATGGCTTCTCTCTACATTTTCACTTTTTTTGTTGTCTCTCATCTAGCGATTCTTCAGTCTAATGGGCAGGAGAGTATGTACCAACATGGTTGTCCACAATCCTTCAACTGTGGAAATCTTGGGCAGATCAAATTCCCTTTATTCGACATCAATTATCCTCGATGTGGGTTGTGCAAGGTCGATTGTAGTTTATCAGTTCCAAAAATCAAATTGAAGCACCAATGGTATGAAGTTAAGAAATTCTTGAATAATGAAGCCGTAGAGGTTAGTTATAAACCACTAGGACAACTCATACGCCGTAATAGTTGCGAAATTTTCAACAACTTGACTCTTCCCAGTAAAGACTCTATTTCCTTTACAATCTCTCCCAGTCTCACCTTGTTCAAATGCAACACCAGCAGCAACAATGAACTTAACCTGCACGCACAGGATTACTTCCGTGGTAATCACAGTTTCCAAGGCTGCTTAAACCATACCATCTACTATACATACCCTAATCCTCATGTTCAAACTCCTAACAATCTTCCACGTAACTGTGAAGTTATTCAACTACCAGTGGTACCACCAATAAGGAACCCAAATGTCAGTGATTTATTTTCACTATTGTCTGATGAGTTCACTTTTGGATTGCATGTGTCAAATGAATGTCGCAAGTGTCACATTAATGGCGGCCAATGCCATGGTGAACAGTTTCATTGCATAATGGATGAGAAACAAGGTACTGGCATTTTCTGCATATCCATGCTGTTATTTCTGTATTAATCATCAAACAGAATCCAAAATCTTCAATCTATAAAAGCATAATTCACATTACCTCGGTCCGTTTGAATTGAAATGATATTTTCCTTTTACTCTCTGTTTGTTTGGGAGGAAAACATTTGCTAACAAAAAAACATATTTTACGTATGGAAAAAATTTCTAGAAAATGTTTTGCAGAGAAAACATTTTTTCTATGCTTGGTGGTGGTGGGAAGGTGGAAGTGGAGGTGGAGGCGGAGGTGATGGCAACGAAGATGATGGCAGTGATTGTGGTGATGATGGTGTGGTGGTGAAGGTGATAATGGCGATGGTATTGTGGTAACATTGGTAAGACTGTAGTCTAGAAAACATTTGATTCCTTTTAAAACAAGACTACATTTTGAGAAATTCTCCTTGCACCACAATTTTTCCTCTTTACAATTATTTTCTCATTACATCATTAAAAAAAATTGAAATTCTCATTGCACCCTTTACAATACTAAAACTAACCCTAAATTAAACCTTTTTCAAAACCCCTACAGGTTTTTCTTGTTACTCCTATTCCTTTTGAATTACACCAATGTCATGTTACCAAACAGATTATATTTGTCCAGTCATATGTTGTTGCACGTTTTTATTCATTCACTTTTCTTAAAATATCATTTTTTTTCTTCTAAATTTATGCTGAGCTATTCGGTTATACATCGCCAAACAATTTAGATTATTTTGATGTCATGTTGCCAAATAAACTAGATTTGTCCAGCCATCTGTTGCCGCACGTTTACAGATTCACTTTCCTTAAAACATCAAGCATCCATAAAAACATGAAGTGTATACAAACATCCATAAAAAATATTCATAAAATCTATCAATGCAAATATCTTCAAATCTGTCAATACAAACATCTATAAAAGCACATTGAGATGTTATCATAATCCATATATGTCGATAGTTTTGGTAGTTACTAGATCAAGATTGACAAGCATACGAAATTGATCAATATGAGTGATATATATGGGTGATGAAAGCAAATGTAATTACTTACTATCGGAGGTACTGGATGACCAGGAAGCAGATAAATCTAACAAACCTCGTTTATAATAAATTCATGACTATAGTCCATTAACAATGCATTACTAGTCTTACTGTAATGAGTAGAAGCATAATCCTTCAAAGTGAAAAACATAAAACTGGAAATGTTTGGCAATGAGTTACCATACATATGTACTTTTTGTTCGACAATAGATTGCTGAACAAGTATTTTTTGTTTTGCAGCGGGTTACCAGATATGTATTTTTTGTTCAACAATGTGATTCCGGACTATTTGATTTTGTTCGGTTCTGGTACATCGAACAAAAGTCAAACAACCTTCTTAAAAAAAAAATGAAAACGTAAAAAATAAAGAAAAAAAACTCACAATTTCACTTTTTTGTTGGTCTTTCACAACCATTTCTTCGTCCATTGCTTTCTTTTATGACGAAAACAATATGATTCTCACTTTTTGAAAGTAAATGTATAGTAGAGAAGAATAAATGAGAAAGGAAGAAAAGAAGTAGAAATTGAAGTATAATGGATAATCAAATCTATTTAATTTTTGTCTTTTGTCCTCAAAGTAATTTCACAAATAGGTAAAATTGGGGAAAGAAAAACATCTCAAATGGAAGGTGTAACAAGGTAAATGTGTTGTGTAAGTAGAATTTCCCTAACATTTTCTTCCCAAACAGACTTTTTTTTCCATTAATTATGAAAAATGTTTTTTTGTTGATTTCATTTTTCATTATACCAAATGCCAGAATACACGGAAAACATTTCTGTCCAAACAAACAAAGTAGTTAAGCTCTAACTAATGTTTTTATCTCTGTCATTGGTTGCAGGAAGAAATAACTTGAAATTGATTCTAGGAACAGGTAATTTATAACCTCTTTAACCAATATTTTTATGCATGAGTGTATTTAGTCTAACTGCTTCAGCTGCTACTGGAATTGGGATTTTATTAATTCTATTGTTCTACATCATAAGGAAACTCTCACTAAGTGAATCCAGAGTCTTTTGGAAGAATAGATCAGAGAGCTACCAAAATGTTGAGAACATTCTAAAGAATTATCAGTCTTTTTCTCCAAAAAGGTACACTTATTCTGACATAAAGAAAATGACCAATTCCTTTAGAGTTAAACTTGGTCAAGGAGGCTTTGGCTGTGTCTTCAAAGGAACCTTAGAAAATGGCGGCCTTGTGGCAGTGAAGGTTTTGAAAGGGCTGAAAGGTGGCGGAGAAGAATTTATTAATGAGGTTGTGGCCATTAGTAGGACTTCTCATGTTAATATTGTAACTCTTCTGGGTTTTTGTTTTGAGGGTCGCAATAGAGCTCTCATATATGAGTTCATGCCAAACGGATCCCTTGAAAGATTCATATATGATAGGAACTCCTCAACTTTTCATCAATTCGGGAGGGAAACATTGTACCAAATTGCAATTGGCATTGCTAGAGGGTTAGAGTACTTACACCGTGGTTGCAACATGCGAATTTTGCATTTTGACATAAAACCTCATAATGTTCTTTTGGATGAGGACTTTTGCCCAAAGATCTCTGATTTCAGCCTTGCTAAATTGTGCCCACAGAAAGAGAGTATTATCTCACTCTTAGGTACCAGAGGGACGGCTGGGTATATTGCCCCCGAAGTATTTTGCAGAAGTTTTGGGTGAGTTTCACACAAGTCTGATGTCTATAGCTATGGAATGATGATCCTAGAAATGGTTGGAGGAAGAAAGAATATCAATGATGGAGTTGATCAGACTACTGAATTATGCTTTCCACATTGGATATACAAGCGTCTTGAGCTAGATGAAGAACTCAGACTACAAGGCAATGCGAATGAAGAAGCAAATAAAAGTGCAAGGAAGATGATTATAGTTGGCCTGTGGTGCATACAAACTGATCCGTCACACCGGCCAGCAATGAGTAAAGTGGTGGAGATGCTAGAAGGGAGCCCAGAGTCCTTGCAAATACCACCTAAGCCTTTCTTGTCTTCTCCCTCAAGATCACCAGCAGAGTCTTCAACTACACACTTCATAACAGTGTGTGATTGAGTGAGAATCAGGTAAAGTGTATCATTTATGTGCTTTTCTGCATACATCACTCAAAATTCATTGAATTTGTAATGTTTGAACAAGAGATTATGATCAGCTTTCATCTGCCTCTAGTCTTTATTTCATAAGTGCTCGAGTGCTGAGTCACAAGATACAAGTATTATATTATGTTAAACTTCAATTGTATTATAGAGGCCTAAAGTATTAGTTACAAGTTCTTTATAATTAAGATTTTCTGAAGGGCTTAAAAGCAAGATTGAACAAGGAATGGTATCTCTTTATCTTATTTGGCATAAAGAGAAGTTTTCTTAAATCAAGGTTTAAGATATAGTATAATAAAAATTAACATTTACAAGCAAAGATTGTAATGTATCAAGTACCTCCTCTGCAAATAAGACAAATCTGTTTCAAAGTAGAACGTAGTAAAAACAATTAAATATAGAAGTGTCATAGATTTTGTCAATTTATTTGCTTCACATCAAGGCATTCAAATTGGGGGATAAGGCCACCCAAGGAGATTAAAACAGAGTACACCCTGTTTGTATAGCTAAATGAAGAGGTCAACAACATTTTCCTTTTATTGCAGATTCAGCTTGATCACTCAATTGACAGCAATTTGATGAATTTTAATAAACAGGTTACCAATTAATATTGTGTTTAAATTATGGATTTGGATAGAATTTAAAAGACAAAGTAAAAAAGTCGAAATCATGATCCAAAAAACAGTCTAAAAGTCTTATTTCTTCTTTGGATGGATGAGAACTGCACGTGGCACGCTAAGGATTATTTTCTGGAGGATTGAGGACAGTATCCTCACAGTAATAGGGGAAATGGGGTGGCTCCTGCTGTGTGTCACGTGTGGGGTTTTCTGGGTGTATTTTTTATCGTCATATTGTACGATTCATCAAGTAGATTATTTACAAAAAAAAAAAAATTAAGTTAATCGGACATTTGTAGCCACATAATCATGTCTTACCTTTCTTTTCTTTTTTTTTTAACAAATTTATTATTAAAATTAGATTTTTGTTCATTTTTTAAAAATCAAATATGATCTTATCATATGATTATAAATGTCTGATTAACTTGATTTTTTCATGGATAATTTTCTTGATAGATCTTACAATATAAATAATTTGAATCATCAAAATAAGCCTCTAAGAAGATCCCACCAGGCAGCACAACAGATTGCAGCAACCCCTTTTTATTTATTTATAGTCAATCAATATCCACTTATTGTTTGGTTAGTATGAATTTGCCCTATCACATTCAAGGTTGTTAAGATCGGAATCCTACGCAGGATCGTTTTGGGGGTCTGTCGGATTGGATTGTAGGATCGGATCGAGGATCGTAAGATCCTACTAAAATGATAAAAAAATGCAATAATTTTTATATGACTAAATAATACTATCAAAATATATATAGAATAAGCCCCCAAAAAATAAATATAACAATTCAATGCAGCATTCAAACATTTTTTTTCAAAAAAAGAAGTCAAAAACATAATAAAACCAAATACCAACACTTGCACACCATTGTCATTGTTTCTTAATGAAAACAAAACAAACTAAATAAAGGTTACAATATGATTTGAGGTCACAATATTTCATCCTTATTATTTAAATATAGTTAGAAATTTTTTATATGATTTTAAATCAAAATACAATGTTAATTATAAAGATAAAATGACTTATCAAAAAAATAAAAAATTATAAAGGTCAAATGACTGTAATACTTTCAAATTCTATATTTTTTTTTGTTATTTTATTTATCTCTCTTCTCTCATATACATAATTTGTAATATCTAATATTAATTCAATTAATCGCAATTAATTATAAAATTTTAATTATTTATTGTAATTCTTAACTTTTTATTTTAATTTTTATTTAATTATAATTTAGATCAAAATTAATCCTAAATATTTGCTTATTTGTTGTAATTTCTAACTTTTTAATCTAATTTTAATTTAAATATATTTAAGATCACAATTCATCCTAAATTCTTAATTATTTATCGTAATTCCTAACATGTTAATATAATTTTAATTTAATAATATTTTAGCATGTTGGCATGTGGAAGACTAATGCCCCAAAATGAATGTGATTCAGTGAAGGAAAAAAATAAATAAGAGGTGATTCAATAAAGAAATAAATAAATAAATAAATAAGATAATGACTTGGTCATCTAAAGAGCTTTACAAATTACAACAGTAAGGTGCTCAGATCTTATCAAGATGTTGATTCACATAATAAAATTTCTTTATTGATGAAGAATGATTTTTCAGTTGTTTTTAGTATTTTTTTTTACAAAACAAAAATAAATAAATAAATAAATCAGAACCAAAAATAAATAAATAAATAAATAAGAGCCAAAAAAATAAAAAAAATCACCGAAGGAGATTCACTGAAGAAAGGAGAGATCAGTGAAGAAAGAAAGAAGAGTCTTCGAATTCGAAGAAAAAAAAACAGAGCAGCAGACACATGGAGTGGAGTCGCATCGCAGCGAAGAAGAGAGAGGGAGAAGAAGAAGAAGAAGAAGAAGAAGAGGAAGCAGCGTACCTGAGGAAGAGGAAGTAGCTTCGTTTGATGTTGAATGCTTGAATCTCTCTTTCCCCAGGTCAGTCTTCTTCGTTTGCCCTAATCTGCTTTGCTTCTCTTCTCACTTTAGGTCCCGATTTGGCTTTTAAGTTGTCCAAAAAATGCTTCAAATCTGGATCGCATGGAGTCGCGATCCAAATGCGATCCTACCGATCCCGTCGATCCCACCACGATCCCACCACGATCCTGCTCTGGGGTCGATCCGATGTACGATCCGGATCGAATAGTGTATAATGAGTCGTAGGATCGTACGATTCTACGATCCAGATCGCGATCTTAACAACCTTGATCACATTATCCCATTTTTTTCCATTAATTTAAGCATTCATAAATTGTGTGACTCAGAAATCGTTTGTTTGGACAGACTGGATAACGGGGATTGTAATCCATCGAACTATTTGTCCTGGGATACATTGTCCCGGGACTATTTGATTGGATTGGATTTGTATCCTATGTTTGTTTAGTCATGGGATTAGATGTCTGGATTGGACTATTTTTAGTAAATCCAATGTTTGGTTAGACGGATTGGATAAGGATAAATGTTCAAAAGACTATTTTACCCTTATAATTTATAATTTATAATTTAACAACACTAAAAAAATTTAATTTATAAGGCCACAATTTTTAATTTATTATTTTCAATTAAATTAAATTTATAATTTATAATTAATATTTTTATTTAATATATAATTTTAAATAACGACAATAAAAAAATAATTTTATTTAATATATAAATTAAATTTTCAACAACACTAAAAAAATTTAATTTATAAGGCCATAATTTATAATTTATTATTTTTAAATAAATTTAATTTATAATTTATATTTTTTATTTAATATATAATTTTAAATTAACAATACTAAATTTTTTTTTATTTAATATGTAAATTTAATTTTTTAACAACACTAAAAAAAAATTTAATTTATAAGGCCATAATTTATAATTTATTATTTTTAATTAAATTTAATTTATAATTTATAATTTATAATTTTTATTTAATATATAGTTTTAAATTAACAACACTAAAAAAATAATTTATAAATGTTCAAAAGACTATTTTACCCTTTTCTAATTGTTTACTAAGTAATAGCATGGAGGGTAAAATGAACATTTTACAAAATAATCCCACGGGATACCAATCCCATGGTTTCTATCCCACAACCCTCCATGGGATAGGATAGTCCCATATTTGTGGGACTAATAGTCCGGGGGGACTATTAGTCTGGAGCAAAAATTTTTAAACAAACAATGGACTATTAGTCCGGTGGGACTAATAGTCCAATCCCATCCTCTTATCCCTCAAAACAAACATTATGATAAGTAGGAGAATTCTATCATACACACTCTATATTAGATACACTCTTAGTTATGTCATTTTTTTTTCTTTAATTATGATATTATTTTGAAATTTTTGCTTATGCCTCATTTGTATTTGGTTTATAACTCTTATTTTTATTTTAGTTATGACTTAAAAGTATGAAATTATACCATTTTCTTCTATACTTATAAAGTACATATGTGTACCATAGTCATTCCCTTTAAAGTATATGTAAAAGTGGAATGCATCCAGTTTCAACCAACAATGGTGGTGTGTTTGGCCAGAACCTCTACATCCTTTTATTATATGATTGTAATAAATATTTGATTAAAGATTGTGAAACAACCATGTTAATATATATTTATTTCAAATTCAAAAATAATTATAAACTGTTAATTCTGAATTTTAATAAAATGTTGTAACCTTATATATTATAATGGAGAGGATATAACTCTTCCCTGGCATTTCATTGAAAAGTTAGGAATTAAATTATATTTTTCCTTTTACGTGTGGGTCTTAATTCTAATGAAGCAAAATAATAATAAAGAAATACGTATATTTTGAAGTAATTAAACTTAGTAACCTTACACCTTGAGCAAAATCTCATTTGACCTTCGCCAGTTCTTCACATTCGCGAACGTCCAATGCTTTCAAGTTGGATAGTTGTCCATTGTTCGGATATTTTAATAAAAACAAATAATTTTTAATAACTTTGTTATATTTTGATTGTTTAACATTATTGCAACAATAAATCTCTTATTTAGTGTCTTTTAATTCCAAAGCTGTTTTAACATTTATTTATTATTATGGGCTTTGATTGCTAGCAGTTTGAGTGTTATGGTATTTGTACGAGTATGAAATAATTTTCTCGTATAATTCTGTTGATCAGAGAAAAAGAATTGTGATACCTGTGCATAGGTCATGTCATGAGTTTTTATAGATTTCGCTTGGCACAATACTAGTAAGATTCTAACTCTCCTTATCAAAGTCCTCCTAGAAATCACACTTCAAAGGATAATGCCTATCATGATAACACCATACTCACTACCAACCAAGTGAGATGGTTGCAACTCTTACATTGGCTGTTACCACACTCAACCGAGCTTTACACGGCTCGGTATTGCTTTAGGTAGCACCGTGGTAGTCCTAACTGTGAGATGGCGCCCTGCAGAGCTACCCTTAGCTTGGTCCTCCTTCCTACTAACACTTCAGTCCTCTATGGGGTTTAGCTTGGGATAGCTAGGTCAGGCCCCTGGCAGCCTATCTCTGACCGACTTGATGCCTAGATGATCTAGGACCGTACTATCCAGACATTTACTTTAGCCTGTAGTTCGGTCCAATGTCTAAGATAAATGGACTTAGCTCGGCCCAAACTATTACATAAATTACCCTCTCAATTGCCCTTTAATTCCATCTGCGCAGCATGTTTGGGATTATCCAGTTTCGACCGAGTTGTCAAAGTCAATGTCAACCAAACCCCCAAACCATCTAGCATAACCGAGAGGAAATACTCATATTGACAGAGCTCAAATTTCGCTCGGTTTCCAAAAATTGCGCCGGTCGTACATCCCGTCTTTTCATGCTCTTAACATCATGTCGTTACTATGACAGCTGTCAAAACGCTGCCCAAAAAATTTCGAAAAGTCCCCCGTTTTGCTTCCATGTCATATAAAACTCGTTTTTCTTCAAACAATCACCCTCACTGTTCATCTTCTCTTTTACAAACCCTCACACTCTGAGTTCCATATCTGCACTTCCTACGCTCAAGTCCCAACCATTGATCTAAATCGCCTGTCTTGCTTGCCTTTTTGCTGGTGCTCCTTCTGTCGATTGGATTTTGTTTTCACGCACTAAATCCGTAAGTTGCCCATGTCTCTTTCTCTTCTCTATTGATACACTTCTGTTTATTTCTAAAGAATAGCATTTTAACACTAGATATGCGTGTTATATACACTAAAGATTGAACCAATGTCAAAAAAAAAAAAAAAAAACTCAAAACTCCATGCTCAAACCTGAAAAACACATTGACTGGAACTTGAACCAGTCTGGAATCGTGTTTTTGATCCAAAATTGTACTGCGACCGAAATAAGAACTTGTTTGCGACCTTTAGGCTTGCTTTTGACCAAACTAGAAATGCCTTGCTCAATAACCGGGCTATAATCCTGCCCTTCCCCCTAAACTAGACTGAAATGACCTCGGTTTAGGATCGATCTAAAACCTTGAGCCGGTTCTATTCCCTGGCCGAACTAAGCATGGCACGTGACCTTCCAATGCCGAGCTAGGCTTGTTTAGTATTGACTATTTACTTAGCTCGGTTTATCACTTATGCATAACACCTTTTTATTTCCACTTTGCAAACTTGACTAGGTTTGCCAGGCACACCTTGCACTTTGCCCCTGGCCTTTTCTGCTGAACCGAGCCAACGAAAGTCCACATCAGCGCCGTGCTAGGCCGCCAGGTAAACTTTTTTAACATAGTAATTTGAAGATAATGGGCAAATGCCGCTTTCTGGTGAACTCGTCTGGTGTCATGGCCCAATTCCGAAGGGATTACCATATCCCAGACGACATCCATCTTTCCTTGGCCGAGCTAGACACCACACCATGGGGCAACCCAGGTTTTGTTCCTTTCACCGTGGTGTCCATCGTAGAGGGGGAACTTCGGTTCCCAATCTAACCATTAATCTGCGAGTTCCCTAGATAAACCAGACTATGCCCTGTTCAATTATCAACCAACATCTATAGGATTATCAACGGGATAGCCGAGCTAAATCGTCGCCTTGGCCTCAACCTTAGTTTGGCCGAGCTGTTCCACCAATATTCGCTCGGCCAAAATGATGATGGCTGGGTTTATTACCTTAGAATCAGAAAAGGCCGAGAGAAAATTGTCAAGAAAACACCGGATAAACACCTAAATGATGACGACTTTCTCTGGGTGTTAGGAAATTTTGAAGACTAGGAAGCCCAAATACCGGGCTACAATATTAACTGGAACAAAGGAACAGTTGATAAGGATAGTCCGGTTTTAATCCTTTCTGCTATCGTATCACATATCACACTAACCTGTGCAAGTTTGCCTCTTTTTGCAGATTTAAACCAGCTTAAATCCACTTACGCATACACAAACCAGGCCATACTCCGAGCTGCGCTACGATATAGGCATAGAGACTGGGCCGAACTACTTAATGTGCAGCCGACCTACCGCTATAGTGGTAAGAGGAAGACCAGAGTAACTAATTTCCTTTTAGAGTCCTCACCTGAGCCAGACCGCACCCTTTCCCAAATCAACTTAATCCCTCTCATTGAAGAACAAGAGATGGCCAAGAAGAGAGCCGTTCCAGTTTTAATCACCGAACAGACATCTGTCTCAAACGCCGAGGTTCAGACCGAACAAACTACCACCGGTCAGACCATAGAAACCATTGTTGCGCTACCTTCCACCCAGGCTACTTCATCCCGACCCAGCAAGAGGCAACGCACTTTGGCTTCTCAACTGCAACGGCTGGTGGATGAAGAAGAGGTCGAGCTACCTGAGACCGAGCTGCCGGTAAGCCAGCCTCGTCAAGGGAAAGGCCACCCCGGCCATGCTAGTTCTTCTTCTTTAGTATGGGCTCCAGATGTGACTTTCAAAGGCCGTGCTGTGTCCACGACCGATTCAGTTGTCGTCGAAAAAGACCACCTGTTAGCCGAGGTGAAATCGAAAGACGCCAAGCTAAAGGCCCTGAAGGCTTCTTTGGCCGAGCTAAATGCCGAGAATGAGAAACTAGCCGAGCAGATAAGTGTGGCTGAGGCGGAGAAGCAAAAATCCCTAGTTGAGAAAAAAGACCGGTATCTGCGCGAACTTGCCAAGCTAGAGAAGAAAAAGTACTGCAGAAGAAGATGGAGGATGCAGATGATCGTGGTTTCAAGGAAGGTGAAGAAACCTACATCCAACATTGCAAAACGGCTAAAGACATATTCTTCAAGTGCGGCTGGAAGGCTGCGACCGAAAAGCTCAATCAGTCGCATGACTCAAAAGTGTTCTTAAATCCTCATTTCCACTTCATATCGGGTTATATGACGGACTACGCAAATGTTGTCCAGTAGAAGTTCCTTCAGGTGGAAGCGGAGGAGGAAGAGGAGGTCCCAAATCCAGCCGACGTTCCTCCTGCCGATACTGACCACGGTCGCCAGGCTCCATTGTCAGCTCGGGTGGATCTGCCCAGCCAAGCCATGTTGAATCTGAATAACGGAGCGGCTGTGACCGATCTAACACGAGAAGGTGAAACTGGGGCCGACTTGCTAATTGGTGAGGTCCGTGTCGACCTGGATGCAGAGCTAGATGACCTTTTTGCCTGACCATGGTGGAACTTAGCTCTTTTTAGTCTTTGTTTTTCTTTTTTTCTTTGCTGTGTAACCGGGCTATAAGTCTTATCTCTTGTAAGCATCTTCTGCTGAATGAAAAAATTTAGATCTTTTTGCTCAGTTACTGAGTTTTTCCTTTTGCATAGTTATACACCTTTTCAGTGCATGTTTAGCCGAATTAATTAGTTCGGTTCTACTTTATCTTGCCAACCTTTATTTGGCCAAGATACTCCTTTTGGCTAAAGAATCCAGTAATCTATGTTGGTCAAACCTACCAACTTTCTTTGGCCGAGACAGCCATCTCGATTCAGGAGTACAAAAAGTTGTGATTAGTCAAACCTGCCAACCTTCTTTAGCCTAGATCCTTATCTCGGCTAAAGAATGTAAAAAGTGTGTTGGTCAAACCTACCAGTCTTCTTTAACCTAGATCCTTATCTCGGCCAAAGAATGCAAAAAGTGTTGGTCAAACCTGCTAACCTCCTTTAGCCTATGTCATTATCTCGACCAAAGGATGCAAAAAGTGTTGGTTAAACTTGCCAACCTCCTTTAGCCTAGATCCTTATCTTGGCTAAAGAATGCAAAAAGTGTTGGTCAAACCTGCCAACCTTCCTTAGCTTAGATCCTTATCTCAACTAAAGAGTGCAAAAGTTTCGTTGGTCAAACCTGCCATCCTTATCTCGGCTAAAGAGTGCAAAAGTTTTGTTGGTCAAACCTGCCAACCTTCTTTAGCCTAGATCCTTATCTCAGCCAAAAAATGCAAAAAGTGTTGGTCAAACCTGCCAACCTCCTTTAACCTAGATCTTTATCTCCGCTAAAGAATATAAAAAGTGTTGGTCAAACCTGCCAATCTTCCTTAGCCTAGATCCTTATCTCGACTAAAGAGTGCAAAAGTTTTGTTGGTTAAACCTACCAACCTCCTTTATTGCCCCCTAGTCGAGCAAGGAATACAAACAATTTTACAAACAGAGGAAATAATTTTTACCCAAAAAAAAAAAAATGTCTACTTGTTTTCTTGAATATCAAAAAAGAAAAATGACAAATGTTCTAAAAAAGAGCTAAAAATAAAGTACTTTGAGATTGGCCGTGTTTCATGGCCTTGGAATAGTTCGGTCATCCACGTCTTCTAGGTGATATGTCCATTTTCCTGCCAAACCAATCACTCTGTACGGTCCTTCCTAATTAGGTCCTAATTTGCCATCTCCAGGCACCAAAGTGTTTCCTATTATTTTGCGCAGCACCTAATCCTCAATTTTGAATTGCCTTGGGTGCATTGCTTTATTGTATTTTCTGGACAACTCCTATTGATACGAGGTAATGTGTACCAATGCCCTTTCTCTTCTCTCTTCTGCAAGGTCTAATTCTAGGGCTATGGCCTCTTCATTCAAGTCTGGATCAAAATTTTTGCTTCTAATGGTAGAGAGACCAACTTCCAAAGGGATTACTGCCTCTATGCCATAAGCTAAGGAAAAAGGCGTTTCGCCCGTCGACCGTCTAGGTGTAGTTTGGTATGCCCATAGGACGTGAGGAAGTTCTTCAGCCCATTTCCCTTTCGCTTTTTCTAGCCCTTTTTTCAAACCGTCTAAGACTACTTTGTTGGAAGCCTCGGCCTGGCCGTTAGCTTGGGGGTATGCTGGCGTAGAATTATAGAATTTGATCTTGTGTTCTTCGCAAAACCCCTTGAAGAGTCGTCCATCAAATTGAGTGTCGTTGTCAGATATCAAGGACTTGGGTATTCCGAATCGAGTTATGATGTTCTGCCAAACAAATTTCTTGACGTCTTTCTCTTTAATAGAGGTGAGTGCCTCTGCTTCCACCCACTTGGTGAAGTAGTGCGTTGCCATAATGAAGAACTTTCTATTGCCCGGCGCGGTTGGGAGTGGTCCCATAATGTCTAGGCCCCACATTACAAAAGGCCAAGGGCTGGTCAAGGGTAGGAGCTCTCTAGCTAACTGATAGATTTGATGCACAAACTTCTAACATTCCTCACATTTTTTGATGTACTTCTCAGCATTTGCTTGCATGTACGGCCACTAATACCCTTGTGAAATGGCCTGGTAAGCCAGCGATCTTTCCCCTTGATAGCTGCCACAAATGCCTTCGTGTATTTTGAATAAAAATGCCTTGACCTTGCTAGGATGGACACACTTCAAGTATGGTCCTGTGAAGGATTTTTTGTACAATGCTAGTGATGGGAAGAGCCAAAATCACTGTGACTTTGCTCTAATTTTGTTGGCCTCTTTCTTGTCCTTTGACAGGATGCCATCTTTTAAGAATACCACTATGGGGTCCATCTAGGAGGGAGCTAGCTCGGCCCAACATACTTCAGTTGCTTCAGGTTCTTCAATACTTGGTCTTGGCAAGAAATCCATTAGCAATGAGTGTGGGATAGACGCGTCTGCCATCGATGCAAAACCGACTAGCTCATCTGCCTTGCTATTTTCTTCTCGATCGATTTGCTCTATCCTTACCACATCAAATTTCATGATCTCCTTTCTGACCAATTCTTGATACTTGGCCATTCTATCGTCCTTTGCTTCGTAGTCGCCTAAAATTTAGTTGACTACTAATTGGGAGTCACTGTATACTATTAGCTCGGTGGCTTCTATGCGGAATGCTGACTTCAATTCGGTTAACAGTGCTTCATACTCAGCCTCGTTGTTGGATGCTGGAAATCCAAGGTTGATTGCTTGTTTAATGGTCAAGCCATTTGGTGAGATGAGGACTATCCCCAGTCCAGCACCGTGCTTGTTAGGCGCTCCATCTACAAAGAGCTTTCGCATCTCCCCTACAAACAACTTCCATCAGGTGGAGGGATTTGATGATGCCTTAGGATCTGGGATGTTAATGGTGTATTCTCCATATTTTTTGTCCGTTTTAGTGAATTGTTCCTCACTGCTTGATTGTCTTAGCACTCCATTCTCAGGCGTATCTTCAGGAACCACTGTAGGACTAGGCGGTTCGCTGCTCACTTGCTCGCCTTGCTGTGCGACTGGTTTTATTTCCTCGGCCCATTCCCCACGTTGCTCGGTTAACTCGGATAAGTCTACTGGGCACACATAGTGACTACCTGGCGCAAACTTTGCCACGAAATCTGCCAATGCTTGGGCTTTTATCATGGTTCGTGGCTAGAACTTGATATCAACTGTCCTAGCTCTACAGCCCACTTTAGTATTCACCCTGAAAAGTCCACATTTTCAAACAAGGCTTTTAAGGGGAAAGTCGTTAAGATGATCACGGTGTGGGCATGGAAGTAGTGCGCTAATTTTCTTGAAGCTATCATCAAAGCTAAGGCCAACTTTTCCAATGGCAGGTACCTTGTATCGGCGCCCAGCAATGTCTTGCTAACATAAAAGATGGGCAGGTGTTGTATTCCCTCAGCTCATACCAACACTGCGCTTATTGCATGTTGGGAAACTGCTAAGTATAAAAAGAGTTCCTCTCCCGGTACTAGAGTTACCAACAACGGTGGAGAGGTCATGTACTCTTTCAAGCTTTCCAGAGCATGGTCACACTCGTCATCCCACTCAAACTTGGCCTTCAGTGCCTGGAAGAACGGTCGACACTGTAGCTCGACTTTTTTGCGCACTCTTTTGGAAGTTTGAAAGAAGCCCTACAGTTCAGATTCCCACGGTTCTGAATCTAATCTCACAAGTGCAATGTGAAATTGATAAACACCAAAGAGTCCAAATTCGGTAAATTTTCTGAAAAATTGATTTTGAATAAAAAATGCCAAAATTAGACTGCTTTGCTAGATACAGAGTCGCCACCTAAATATTTTATTTTGAGAAAATTTAGAAAACCCATGACTCGTGCTAAAGGCCACGTGTCCGTCATCACCAAAGTTGCCTTGGCTCAAGAACTTAGGTACGAGAGGAGAAGGTCATGAATTGAGCACCACCGCTCACTTGATCAAAGATCGGCCTCTACTAATCATGATATGATTTTTATCAACATTATATGCTCTTTTTCCGATTTATTAGGCTAGCATTTACTATGTGATGTGCACACAAGGTATAGACTAGTTTGCCTGAATTGGAACAATTCAATTTCATGTTTGTTTTTCGAAAAGGGTTTGAATTTGCCACTTAACAAAGTGGGCTTAAAGTTTATGAATTTGCCACTTGACAAAGTGGGCTTAAACGTAGATTCATTGAATCATTCCAATTCAAGCAACAAGTCTTCATCCACAGGCACTCAAACAGTTTGACAAGTAAACACTTAGCCTCATGGCAAGCATGCTAGTCATGGCAGTCACTCACACTCATGCAAGTATACTAAAGCACTCAAAACTCACCTAGTACTCCAAGCTAAGATAAAACAAAAGAGTTATAAAAACATGCATGATTTCTAACCATACAAGATGGCTAATGCAACACACGCAATAATGCAACTAAATCAGGCTCGACTACTTAACATGTTTATTTGCAACAATTTCATAGCATGCGTTTGAACACATATTCAACAAGGACGACGATGCAAGTTAGAATGATGAACCGAGCCTCAGTGCATGCAATATAAATGAATGGATGCAAGCATAATATATGCTAATTGAAACATGATGCCCCTAATCTAACCATTAAAAGTGGATAAATAAAAAAAAAGAAAGACGTGGGATTGGAAGACATATGCATTATTACAACATTGATGCCCTCACGTAGGAGGGTCCGAATAAATAAACTAGCTAAGCTACACTACTTAACTAATTATTACAAAACTTGAACGAATTTACTAACTCTAAGCTAATTAATTAAATAATTACAATTAAATAATTTAACTAGGCTAAGCTAATTAAATATTTACAACACAAACTAATTTAATTAATCGATCTAAACTAATTAAATAAATACAAAACAAACTAATTAGTTACAACTAATTAAGTATGACAAATAAATGGCTAAATGCTAATTAAACTTATTAACTAGTCTTGGGAAGTGAGGGGGGGCTCATGCATGCTTGGTTTCCATCCAAAGAACATCCACTGTCTGCATTTGGAAGCCTCTGTTGCACAACTCTTGCACTGATTTTCTACTTCCAGATCAAAGCTGCTCTACTTCACAAACATTCTGCTTAAAATTCATCAGTGGACGGCAGGCCAAAAGTGGTGGCCAGCCAGCCACCATTGGGGGGTTGCCGTCCAACATTGATGGACAGCCGGCCAGTAATAGTGGCCGGCTGGCCACTGATGATGCACCATTCCTTATTGCAACAGAGAGCAAACAGGGCAAAGAAAGGGTATTCTCACAAGTTGTTTGTACTGTGTATCCCTCATTGTCATCAAAACATCTCAAATGAGTGATACACTTGGTCCTCAAACCATCAATCAAGTAATTTCATTGCATGATGGCTAAAGAACCAAGGTGTACAAGTTTAATAAATGCACAAACAAGACCAAAAACCATCACCCTATCATGCATGATCAAGGGCAATGGAGACCTAGGAAACTTGGCACATTTCATCACTTTGAGTATGAAATGCCCCAATTTTCCTTGTATTCAATTAACGTCAGATTGAACACACCAAAAACATAAACCAAATTCTTATCTTTGCACAATTTAGTTTCCATTTTTGTTTACCATTTTAACTTACTAACCATTCTTTAACCAATTAAGTCCATTGGTGGTTAGTCCTCTAAAAAGAAGGAAGTGTCAAACAAGGGGTAGTTTAAAGTAGGAGAGAGGTGTCATGTTGTTGATAATGAACCCCCAAAAGAGAATTAAACTATTAAGCATGGACCTCAATCTCAAGCTTAAACTATCCTAAGGTTGAAACAACCCTCAAAGCAAACAAAAAGTCAAGAAATGAGGGAGGTTGCAGAGATTAATGAGTGCTGAAATTAAGTGAGAAAAACACTAAAAACATGCAATCAACTCAAACAAGTTGTGTCTAAAGGCTTAAAACACCAAGCTTGTGAGAACACTTACACTACAAGCGTACAATACAAGGATACAATACGAAACTCAAATGCAACAATCAGCCCCAAATAGAGTTAAAACAGTCCAAAATAGAGCCTAAAACATGCTAGAATTAAGCTATAGGAGGCTAGAAAAATAAGCTAACATATAGAGCTAACTAGGCTAACAAACAAGACACAAGGAGGGGAGGCTAACCCCTCCGAATTTGGACTTCAAAATATGATTTTCACCACTTAAAATACTCTAAAAATCAGTATTCAAAAGACCAAAAAAAGATAGTTTGAAAGTGGGAAACAAAGGTAGAAAGGCCTTACAAACAAAGAATAAAGAGGGGTGAGCCACGCCCTAACCTTAAATGGCCTAAAACCACCAACTTCAGCCCACCAACACAAAGTTTTTTTATAACCCAAAACAGTCCAAAGTTAGTGAGAAAAAGATAGAAAAACAAGTATGCAAAACAAGTTAAAAAGGCAAGTATTATACCTTTTGAAGCAAAGATTAATTCTAGGCAACAATTCAAGGCAAAACCAACTTCTAGAGCTCTAAGAAGGCCTCAAGGAACCCCAACTCAAAGTTGATCAACTTTGGTTAAGGAGGTGTAGGCAAAAGTGTCGTATATGTAGGCTAATATGCACAAATTTGCAAGAGAGAAAGAGAGAAAGAGATTTTTGCTCCAAAATTTCTAACCTTTAAAAATGGGGGAGGAGACCCCCTATATATATAAAAACATACATTTGGCTGGCATATATCCCTCCATACACGTGTAGGGAGATGCAGCCAATTGTACCAACAGCTGGCACATCTGTCAACAAAATATTTGAAAAAAGACACTGATGGTCGGCCGGCCACAGGCTACGAATGATGGCCGACAAGGCACAAGGGTGGCTGGCAGGGCACAATTGGTGGCTGACAGCCCACCAGAGGAGGCTTGCAGGTGCCAGGGCTTTGAGGTTTGAAGCACTAAGGTTTTGGTCCAAAACAAGGACAGAGTTAAAGGCTCAAAGGTAGGGCATTTGCCGAGGACTTCAGGCACTAAAACGAGCACATGCAGTCATAATCATCGAGTGTACAAGCGATAACGTCCAAGTCTTGAGGACTGTCAGAAACAGGGTGTCTACAGTTGCCCCTCTTTGACAAAACTCGAAAGTCATGAAATGACTTGAGTGAATGTCAAAGCCCGAAGACGACCCATTTTGACAAGGCCAAAAAACTTGGACAAACAAATAAGACAGAAAATAAATGGTTGCACCTGTAGGCTGCTTATGTATCCTTTTGTAAGGAATCAAACTAACGTAGTTCTGGGGCAAGATGCAAATGATAAGCATGCAAAGCAGTTTGAAGGTTGGACTTATATGTTTTGCAAAGCCGACCTTGTTGAAAACTCGTGATCATGCGAGATGATGCATTTAGTAATAACAAATGCAATAAGCAAGAATGAATACAATAAGCAAGATAACAACATATGAATGAATAGCTTCAAGCTTAAAACCCACACAGGTTTTGATACAAGAGATAAAACATATTCTAACCTTGCCAAAACAAGAGACGAGGAAAGAAAACACCGCTCAAGGTTGCGTTTCATTCATCTTGAGAAACCGAGAACAAAACCGCTCGGGGTCGCGTTTCACACGTCTCGAGAAATTAAAAAATCGCCCAGGGCCGCATTTCACGCATCCTGAGAAACAAGAAAGACCACTTGGGGCCGCGTTTCATGTGGGTCCCGAGACACATAACAAAAATTGCTCGGGTTCGTGTTTCGCACGTCCCGAGATGAAACCCGCCCAGGGCCGCGTTTCACACGTCCTGAGAAAAACAACCGCTCAGGGTCGTGTTTCACACGTCCCGAGATGAAACCCATCCACGGCTGCATTTCACGCGTCTTGAGAAACAACCACTCAAGCGCGTACTTCGTATGTCCCAAGGTAAAACTCGCCTAGGGTTGTGTTTCAAGTGTCCTGAGAAACAACCACTCGGGCGCATTCTTCAGACGTCTCGAGGTAAAACCCACCCAAGGCCGCATTTCAAGGGTCTTGAGAAACAACCACTTGGGCGCGTACTTCGTACGTCCCGAGGTAAAACAACAGAGAGGTGTGCGATAGATGCACCAAAGTGAACAAGTGCGATAGATGCACAAAATGAACAAGTGCGATAGATACACAAAGTGAATGCGTGTGATAGATGCACAAAATGAATGAGTGTGATAGATGCACAAAATGAATGAATGCGATAGATGACTTATGATACTAGCTATAAAGCTATGCAGGTTCTCCTACCAAGACACGAATGCTTATCCAGAACTCTTCCGAATGAACCGTACATACAATATTGTGCATTTCTTTGAATGAACCGTACATATAATATTGTTTGCCTGTTGTAAGAAAGAAACTTAACAAGGGCGATACAGTAAGAATGCACGTTCTATGCAAGACAACTAAGATACAATGTTAATTGAAAACATGTTCTATGTACAACAAGAATGGAAGCATATTCTATACGTGATTCATGACGGATGCTAGACGCACATGCAATATTCATGAATACATATCTTATGCAACAACGTATGTGAAATGCATATTCTATGCAAGGAGCAAAGGCATAATTTGACAAAAACAAATTTAGTAGCAACTTCCGATTTACCTCTCGGAAGAGTTACAATATGTTTAAAGGATACACCCCATTCATGTTGACAAGTAACGAACATCGTACACCAAAAACACAGTTTTGAGCTTCCGCAGAGACAATTTGAACCCAATAGTGAACCATCCCTACACTTCTTAGAAACCAAGGACACAAAACAGCATCAGGACTCCAAGGAAGGCCACTGACCACTGGCCGGCCACAGGAGGAGATTGTCGGTCACCTGCCGACCACGGAGAAGCATTGCCGGCCACCGATGATAGATTTGGGGTATTTGGGTCTTTTCAGCTCGGGTCTTTAAATATACAACTCAACACTTCATTTTCTTATAACCCTAAAGTCGAAATTGCTCCCCTTCTCTCTCTAGGTACTTCTTCTCTCTGGATTTGCACTTTCTATGCATTTTCCAACGCCCCACGCGAAACTTATTCGTTATACCCTATTTGTTTCCTTTGTTTTGAACCGATTGAAATTTGATTTCGGTGCTTTTTCTTGGAGTTTCACCACTTGAGGTTTGTTCCCCTCGAGTTTCCCTTGAGTTTTGTGCCTTTTCCCGGGCTTTGACTTTTCCTTCCATTTTCTCTCTCCTAGGGTTGACTTTTTCTAAGTTTGCCCTTTTTCCTCTGTTTCTCTTCATTTTTCACCCACTTTCTCATTTTCTTTCTTGATGGTGGACGTTATTCGACATGACAGAGCTCCCCTCGAGATTCCACCCCTGTTATCACCTCCGGCAGAGATGAAGGCTAAGCTTGAGCCCGAGATATTACTGCCGGGAGTACGCCCCTTTGATCCGGTGACATACCATCCTCGGACACACATACTACCACCCGGGGGTATTAGGCATTTTAGAGAGTTCGCGTGATGCATGCCGGAGGACCTCTTACTGTGAGAGCCAGACTTCTATTTGTCCCACGGTGCCACCGAGGTATACGATGTATTCTCATGCTTTCTTCACTTTACATTTCTTGTTTAACTGCATGCTTACACTGTATTTCTTGCCTCTTGCTGCATTTCTTGCCTTAATCACGTCCCTGCACTGTATTTCTTACACTGTCTTTTATCTGCCTGTTCTCAAACCACTATATATCACTGTTCTGATCACAGGAGGACTCTCGCTCCATCAGGGGCTACGGAGCCACGTCAGCGAGGGGCTGGTATCTGGAGCTCCCTGCTGGCGTACGCTACATCATTGACGAGGTTGGCTTCGGCTTGTTCTGCATTGGGCTATCGCGTCATATTGCAAGTCGACCACTTCTTGGTGCATTGGTGGAGTGGTGGTGGGATACCACCAACTCCTTCCACTTCACCACCACCGGGGAGATGATGATGACTCCCTATGATTTCTCCATGTTCACAGGTGTAGGAGTGGGGGTTGATTCGATCCCTTATGACATGGACATGGGCGAGTAGGAGGTCACCTGGCTACACTTACTAGAGCGCGTCCACTTCTCTTTAGGCCGACCACGGTTCGATATAGCTAGTTCGCCGAGCACTTCCGCGAGAGAGAGCCAAAGACCCTAGAGGAGACTAAGCATTACGCCCAGGGCTTTTTGATGTTCCTCTTCGGTACCACCTTGTTTGCAAATAGGTGGAACACTGTAGGGCAGTATCTACTGAGCGCTTTGGTGACCCTACCTCAAGTCTGGCTCTATGACTGGAGAGAAGCTGGCCTCGCCACACTATATGGCTATGTGGGCTCGACATCCCGTAGGAGGGGAGACAGGATTGGAGGCTATTGAAGAGCCTGGGAGGTATGCTTTACATTTCTACTTTACATTTTCTATCTTTCATTTATGTGCTTTTTGCTTTGCATTTTCTGTACACTGTATACTGCATTCTTTACATCTATACACTGCGCTTTTTGCATCGTACATTCTGCATTCTCTGTGTCTATACATTGTATTTACATATTCTACACTCTCGGTATCCGTACTTTCTATACTCACTGTACTATACATTCTGCTTTCTACATTCTCTGTACTTTATATACTCACTGTTGCCTTTTCCTTGCAGCTCTGGGTATATGTATATTTCTCGACCCTTGCTCTGGAGCCGAAGGTAGAGATGCCCCCTGTTGTACCGTACTCTCATCGGTATGATGGCAGATGCTTGCGGAGGACCCGGGAGACCTTCTCTTTCTTCCGCCGGTACTTCGACATAGTGACTGCGGAGGAGTTAATCCAAAACTCATAGTTATTTTTGCTTTATCAACAACTAACGATGACTAACAATCTGTATATTCCCTGTTTGCAGATCGTTTGGCGGCCTTAGGCGATGATGCGGGCTAGAGTTAGAGACAAGTACGTCGGAGCTTCGGGGGCCTCCCGTTTTTGACTTCTACTGGAGGGCCCAATTTGCCGAGCCTGGTTCTTAAGCGAGCGGTTTATCTGCCAAACTTTGGGCTCACCTGATCCGGTCGTCCCGATGACGCCCCCAGCATCTATGAGGATGACAGAGAGCCTCTCTTTCCAAGAGATGATTCAGTTCACCGGGGGCTTGGATGCTGACTACCTCCTCGGGGAGGGAGATTATTCGACATTCATCCAAACACATCTCATGCCTCCCTTGACGGGTGCTTGTGCGGGCGGAGCAGCAAGTGCCCCTACGGCAGGTAGGACTTGGGCGACGAGGGCCATGACTGGATGGGCCCCTCCCGCTGGACAAGTTATCGGTTGGCCAAAGATCCCGACCATGCTGACATGTTGGAGGCCGGCTGGGAGCAGCCTCCGGTATGTACCACATTTTCTACCAGATTCTGATATGTCAGCAACTAACATGTCAGTATGGTCGGGTCATCCCAGCCGGAGTCCAACATGTCAGCATGGTCGGGAGATCCCGACCATGTTGGCCAGAGATCCCGACTATGCTGACATGTTCGAGCTCGCGACGCACCTTCGATACGTACCATATTTTCTTCAGCTTTCTGTTTTCTTTTTGATATTTATTCCTTCTAGATACTGATCATTCCCAATACATCTACAGGCACCCCTAGAGTATATTGAGGGACTGCTCCAACTAGTAGCTTCGTTCGAGAGCATGATACTAAGGAGGGAGGCACTGCTTAGTCTCCATAGTTTCTAGGTACTTTTCCCTATTTTCTGCCCATATTTCAGCATTTTCCACACTATTGTGCGCATCATTCTCATTGAAACATTGATACTCATATCACGGTATGCATTCTGCCCCTTGTCACATCACACTGATATGCTACGCTGACACACTATATTGCATTTGTACTGTATCTAGCTCATTGCATTCCACCACTTTCATCATACTACATCTGCAACTATACATTGTATCTGATATGTCAATACCGTATCTTTTTAGGTTCCAGCTGTACCGAGAGCACCAGTGGCGGTTGCACCTGTACCATCACCACCTCCTCGAGCATTAGAGAGGAGGGAGAGATGGGCCCCAGCACGCAGCCGAGAGGAGCGTCGTGGTCGAGGCCGGAGGAGCCCCTCAGAGCCAATGTTAAGTGACGACGATGCTGAGACCAATGGCTCCAGGGAGGCAGTGAGTCCACAGTCTGAGTCCTTCGAGAGTGGAAATGATGGTGGCTCGAGATCTGGAGGTGATGCTGAGTCAGGCTCTAGAGTAGAGAGCGGCGACAATTCCGGTTCTGACTCGGCATCTAAGTCAGACAACGATGCTGATGGAGACAACTCAGAGTCCCCACCCAAGAAGAGGACGAAGAGGGCCTCTTAAGCCTGAGATGACTGGCGCTAATTTATTTGTATTTTTGCTTAGTTTCTTTCTATTAGTAGCATTAGCACATGTATAGCTTTAGGAAGTTCTATTTTGCTTTAAAACTTGCACTCCTCTTTTGTAAAAAGCCATGATCGGAATAAAAATTCTTAGTTTTTATAAATAAAAAAAAAAGTGTTGTAATTTTGCATCATGAGCACCATATATGCATGAAATGGACATGGAATGAAATGGCCAAGAGCACTTGATTAAAAAAGAAAAAGAAAAAAGAGCTTAATCGAGTAATGAACCGACCAACAACCGAAATACAGAATGCAACATACAACTCGATAAATAAGACAACAACAACTCAATAAACAAAACAACTCAATACAACTCGATACACATAATAACAATAATTCAAATACAAATACAAGCAAAGACTAAAGCAAAAGGACAAAAGACCACCCAAAACACACACAAAAAGTGACAAAACACAAGCTACCTACACCTTCCAACACATAGGTGGACAATAAGCCAAAAGGGAGGCTGCCGGCCAAAGGAGAAAGGTTGCTGGCCACCAACAATGGCATGCCAGCCACAAAAGTGGCATGCTGGCCATCAGAAGTGGCTTGCTGGCCATCAATGTGCAGAACCTCCATATTGTTGACAGTTGGCTTCCACTCACTGCGTTATCTTCTACAAAAGCTTCAACTTCGTCATTTCTTCTCCAGAACTCATTCTAGCTACTGTTTTTGCCACAAATGGAGTCATTTCTTGCCCAAAACTTCACGAATCAGATTGCGACTCTAGACGGCTAGAAAAATGTGAATTTTTGGGATTTCGGCATAAATGCACTTTTTCTGTTGAGTCGAACTCCACTTTGTTTTTCGTTCCTTCATGCCGCGGCTAGATGCTGGAACCCGATTATGCACGTCTTTAACTTCGGGGGATAAGAAATGTGCCCAACAATTGAAGAATTTCAGGTGCTAATGGAATCCTGGCGTGATGAGGAAATCATGCCTCAGTCCCATTTTGGCCATGCCCAAGTTTTGGGACGGATGTGTGGGCTTATTTTGCACGAGGCTCGATCTTTGGCCCACAACGGAGAACTAGACATTCCTAGTTTGGTTCGCCGATTTTGCAACGCCGGTGATCGCGGCGATAGCCTTTGGCGAGGTTTTCAACAACACGCCCTTTGCTTATGTATGCTAGCTCATCTCATTCTTGCCCCTAGTTTTGACGGATCTAGCATTCACTTGGTCGAAGTAGTGCAAGGCCTGAAAGAAGGCTAAAGTTGCATTGGCTTGGCGCTAGCCGAGACTTTGATGGGCTTAGACGCCTTCTATCGGTGGGAGACTACTAGATTTGCTGGAAGTCCACTACTTCTTTAGGTAATGTTTCCCACCTTTTCTAATATGTGTTTCTCACATCACTTGGCACTCCTGCTCTATTTTTCTCTCAAAATCATTTTCTCACTTTTCTCTCAACATACATCTCTCTATTATTTAATCTCTCTTTTCTTTCATCCCTTCCCAGGTGTGGCTTATGGATAAGCTGAAGGTAGTGAATTCTCGCCCTGAGTACTCAGCTTGACGCTACTTCTTCTGCCACCGACTAGTGGATTGCTCGAATGAAAGGTGGTAGTGCGAGTGGATGTGCAATAAGTCTATTGTTGACATAGCTTGGTGCTGCCCCTGGCTCAATTTGACCGAGATGAGCTACAGCATGGCTCGGTAGCCTGGTATACAACTGATCGGCCTGACCCACTGTATATTCTACTTCCCGTTCTAGTTCAAGCGTCAGTTTGAGCATAATTAGATCCGCCCAGAGGAGGGAGTAGAGTACCCGATTTCATTCCCCATCCGAGGTTCGCACTTGGCTAGGTACCTCACTGCTTAGAGGACGAGAGAGCTTCTGGCTGTTACCCTTAGTTTCAACTGTGCCCTTTCTGGCGACTGCTTAGCGTGGCTCGAGGGTGAGGCACAATCCGGGCTTACTTTGGCATCAGAAGCTTTCACAAGCACGAACGGGGGACGCAGGAGCACCTGACTCATCTATGCCCCTAGTTTATTGCTTTGATCTTTCTTTTCAAGTTTTTTGAATGTAATAAAAGCAACTTTGATTTGTATCGAGAGTTGGAGAACTTCATATTGAAATCAATGAAATTAAAGTTGTGAGCACTAAAAATTTTCCTTTTGGTCCAAAAATGGTCTGAGTTGTAAAAGGTAAAATTTGAACAAAATCAACTTTTGTTAAAACTTTCCAAAACCATTTTCGAAAAGGATCACCACTTGACATGCACAAAGTCAATCCTCGAGATGTACAACCCCGAATCCAAAGATCACAAATTGCCCCTTAACTAAATAGCACTGCTTAGCACTATAACCAGCTCTCACAGTAAAGATCACAACCGAACTTTCAGATAAAGAAAAGACAAAGATAACCTGATCGAACATATGGACAGGGCAATTGATTTGGAGGTGTTTATGGCCGGACTTCAGGATGAAGTTGCCTACGTATCCTGAAAATGGGAATTAGGCCTTATATAGTTCGGTTCAAGTTCACTCGAGTATTAACTCTCTCCTTTTGCGCTCTAACTTTTGCCAAGATCGCTCTTTAGGGTTCTCAACCTTGTGAGCTCAATTTTTCTTTATTTCTAATTTTTCACCCTCTAACTTTTGCTTAGGTCGCCCTTTGAGGTTTTTAGCCTAGCGAGCCTCTCAATGATAGTATTTCTTTAACTTGTCTATGTTGATCGGTTGGGAAAATTCTAGGCCATCCAAGTCCATGAGAATAACAGCTCCACCCGACCAGATAGTTTTAATGATGTAAGGACCAGTCAAATTAGGTCTGAACTTGCCCCTAGGGTCATGGATGGGAGCTCGGTTGTCTTTTAGCACCAAATCCCCCTTTTTGAGATTCTAGGACTTAACCTTCTTGTTAAAAGCCCTAGCGATCCTACGTTGATAACCATGAACATGATACAATGCTTTCAATCTTCTCTTATCAAACAATATCAGTTCTTCAAACTTGCTCTGTTGCCAGTCCGTCTTTGCTATCTGACATTCAACCATAACTCACAGCGACGGGACTTTTATTTTGATTGGCAGAACAGCTTCCATCCCATAGACAAAAGAATAAGGAGTTGCCCCTGTAGACATCTGGATTGAAGTTCTGTAGCCCTAAAGTGCAAATGGCAATTTATCTGGCCAGTCCTTGTAGGTCTCAACCATTTTCTGCAAAATATACTTAATGTTCTTATTGGCGGCCTCAACAACTCCATTGGTTGCGGCCGATATGTAGATGACTTATGGAAAGCCACATTGTATTTCTCCAACAAGTAGATCACTTCTTTCTTGAAATGGGAGTCATTATCTGATATATTCTAATTTGGGACCCCATATCGGTAAATGATTTTGTTTCGGATGAACTTAGCTACATGTGCTGCTTTCAACACTGCATAAGACTGAGCTTCCACCCACTTTGTAAAATAGTCAATTGCCACCATAATGTATTCATGCCCATTTGATCCTTTTGGTGTGACTGCGCCGATGACGTCGATTCCCTAAATTGAAAAAGCCATGGTGAAGTCATGTTGTACAGCTTCGACGACAGGATATTCATGCGTTTAGCATGGATTTGGAATTTGTGGCATCGCCAAACAAAACCAATACAATCCTCCTCCATAGTAGACCAGTAGTAACCCTGCTTGAGAATCTTTCGGGCTAACATTACTCCGTTCATGTACGCTCCGCACTCTCTCCCATGGATGGCCTCCATCAGGCGCTTTGACTCCTCTTCTTCGATACACAGAACTTGTGCATTCCCAGATGACCTCTCTTGTACAGTTTACCTCCGTAGATGATAAATTGAATGGCCATCCGCCATATTGCCCTCTTGTCCTTGGCATTTGTCCCTGGTGGATACATCTCATTTTCCAAAAAGTTTCAGATATCGTAATTCCAAGGGTTTTGATCTTGCGCTTCATTTATTGCGACGATAGTTTCATAGGCCGACGTATATCTCTGCTCAATGATGATTGGATGTATTCGGACTCCAAGCGGGATGTCTATCATAGAAGATAGAGTTGATAAGGCGTCAACGAACCTGTTGTTCTATCTTAGTAGATGCGTGAAAGTCAGCTTTTTAAACCTAGGAATTAGAGGGTCTAGGGTCTGGTGATAAATCTTCATCTTTTCTTCTTTGACCATCCAGTCTTTATTGGCTTAAGAAACAACTAGGTTCGAGTCCCCGATAACATTCAACCTTTTTGCCCCTAGTTCCAGGGCAACTTCCAAACCAATAATACATGCCTCATATTCTGCTTCGTTATTGGATACCTTGAACCGGAGTTTAAAGGCTAAAGGTATATGGGAATTGTCAGGTGTTATCAGCAACACACCTATCCCATAACCGTACTGATTAGACGCTCCATCAAAGTACATTCTCCAAGTCTCCTCCTCAACTTGCAAAATGGCTTCATCTGGGAACAGGTATTTTATCGCTTCATCCCCTTCCACTGGGTGATCTGCCAAAAACTTCGCTATAGCTCTCCCCTTGACCAACTTGCGAGTGACACACTTCAGATCAAATTTGAAAAGAAGACGCCACCAACGGGCTAGCCTACTCGTAAGCTTTGGTTTCTCAAAGAGATATTTAATTGGATCTAATCTCGAAACCAGAATTATGGAGTGAGCTAACAAGTAGTGTCTCAACTTCCTGATAGCCCATACCAAGGCTAGGCAAGCTTTCTCCAGTAGGGTGTAACGGGTCTCATAATCTAGCATTTTCTTGCTCAAGTAGTAGATAACTTTCTCCACCCTATCTTCAGATTCCTGAGCAAGCATGCATCCCATCATTGTGTCCGTTACTGATAGATACAAAATCAAAGGCTTCCCCGCCTCTGGCAGCGACAACACAGGCAAATTTTGAAGGTACTACTTGATCTGCTCAAAAGCGAATTGACACCAATCATCCCATCGAAATTTCTTTCCTTTCTTCAGGAGACTAAAAAGTGGATCGCAAGTCAAGGTTAATTTTGAAATAAACCGTCTTATGAATTGCACTTTGCCCAGAAAGCCTCGCACCTCCTTTTCAGTCCTTGGTGGTGGCATTTCTAGGATGACCTTGATTTTGGAAGGATCTACCTCTATGCCTCTCTATGTGATCAAGAAACCCAGTATTTTCCTTACTGTTACACTGAAAGTACACTTCTGCGGATTTAACCTGAGTGTGTATTCTCTGATTCATTGAAAGAATTTCTTCAAGGCGGTGTAGTGGCCCTATCTTTCCTTGGACTTGACAATCATGTCGTCCACGTACACCTCGACCTCTTTATGGATCATATCATCAGAATTGTGGTTGCAGCCCTTTGATAGGTAGCCTTGGCATTCTTCAGCCCAAACGGCATCACCCGATAGCAGTAGGTTTCCCATGGTGTAGTGAAAACAGTTTTCTCTCTGTCCTTGGATGCTATCAAAATCTGGTTATACCTAGAAAATCCATCCATGAAAGAGAACAATGCATGACATGTGGTGAAATCTACCAACTCATCAATATGTGGCAGGGGAAAATCATCCTTTGGACTAGCCTTATTCAGATCCCTGAAGTCGACATAGACTCTAATTCTGCCATCCTTCTTCGGGGACTGGAACAATGTTAGCCAACCACGTTGCATATTCAGATACAAGCAAGAACCTTGCCTCAATCTGTTTGGTGACCTCCTCTTTGATTTTCAAAGCCCAATCCAGACGTATTCTCTGTAACTTTTGCTTGATGGGTCGGGCCTCGGGGTCGAGAGGGATCCAATGCTATATATTCTCAGGATCGATTCTAGGCATGTCTTCGTAGAACCACGTGAAAACATCTTTGAAATCTTTTAATAAAGCGAATAAGTGCTCGCACTCCTCCGAAGAAAACTTGGACCTAATCTAGACCAGACGCGAATCCTTCTCAATACCCACATTGAAAGCAATGATATCATCAGTAAGAGATTTTGCAAACCGCTCCTCCTCTCGATTAATCAAAATTTGCAAAACCAGAGGAATTCCTTCCTAAAATTTTGAATTCCTAAAATTTTGAAAATCCTGAACAATGCAATAAACAAGTGGCATAGAGAAATACTCAGAATCTGCAGCAGCATTCTCATTCATAAGGTTAAGTTCATCCAGCTCTTCGGTTATAATCGACTCAAAAGCAAAAGAAAAGGACAACCTGGACAAGACCCTGACATCTGGGTTATCACTCTCAAGAATACCGGACTCAGGCTCAGAAGAACCGGAATCTGATTCTGACTCCATAGACTTTGTGGAATCAGATTCTGGTTTACTACCCGACTTAGAACTACTAGACAGGTAACCCTCCTCCAGTTGCCAAATGAGAGATGGTGCTTCAGATGCATTCAAAATACTGCTAGAAGGGTTTACACTTGGTTGGTCCCCGATCATGGAGATTGTCAAGTTATCCCCCAAGCTCTCTGAGTCGACCGGAGGATCCGAAAGGAGACATCCCAGTGCTGCTCCTGTTTCAAGCTCGTTACTGTCCGAGTCGCTGTCCATGCTCTGTTCAGCTTCAGCAGTTGGTTTGGCCTTTTCCTCGGCATCACTTTCTTCCAACTGTAGGTCGAAGAAGATTTCGAAACTGGGGACACACTGCTTCGCAGAATTCATCCAAGGCTCGGGAAAGCCGCAAAAGGGAAGTCTTCACCCTCCTGAATAAAATGACCATTTAGCGTTCCCCGGATCAGCCTGTGAACAATCTCATACCAGTTCCCGGCCTGCTTAGCTCTGGCTCTACCTACCATCTCTTTTCCTTTCCTGACCTAATCCTCTTTGGTGGGCGTATAGCCAAGACCAATGGCATGTGGATTATGCAGCACATCGGCCAGTGCTGTGATGTCTTTCCAGCCACTTCTTCCCAACCTCATTTCTAGCACATGTTGGAGCTTGTTTATGAAATAGACTAACTGGGCGTTGACATACAAGCCCTCATCAGCTGTCGGGATGTTCTGAACCACTCGGGCCTCAGCTAGAGTAAACCCTAAAAGGAATACATCCTCTTCGCCATGACAATTTCCACCACAGGTGCAGTTACCTCTGGCGAAGGATGGATGGACGAATTCTCGAAGACAATCGTCACTCCCTTCCTGTGGTGAAGGGTAGAGGAGATAGCTTTTACTTGGTGCAACCAAGGTCTCCCTAGCAGTAGATTAAAAGTGGCGGGCACATCCAGGACATGGAACTTAATGTCCTATTGAGCAGGGCCCACTTGAACTATGATCTGTACCGTGCCCATAACCTCTCTGCTTGTATTGTCATATGCCCGAATCGCATGGGCTATAGGTACGAAATCTACTGGTTTCAGGCTGATGGCATAAGCTGTACGAGATGGATAGACGTTGATAGCCGATCTAGTATTGACCAACACCATGGCACCTATTTTTCTCTGCACTCAATAGATATGTACAGAGGTTTGTTATGTGCTGAGCCTTCTGGCGGCAGTTCTTTGTCTGAGAAGGTTAGAGTTGAACTGGCACCCTGTCACGACCCAAACCCGCCCCTAAGGGTTTAGCATCCTAACCAGCCAGTAATTCATGATTACCAAAGGCCTGCTTAATGGTAATAACAATTATACAATAGGAGGGGTCGGTGGAAGCCTGTAAATATTAAAAAATAATGTCCAAAGAGCTGTGAGGACTTAAATGCACAAACAACTTATGAAACATTCACTTGACTCCATATGGCATTCATTCAAAAGATGTGGGTTTAGACCACCCAAAACAAAGCCTTAACAATAACAGTTTGGAACCTCGTGGTGAGGCACAGTAGGTTGGCTTGACAAAACAAAATTAGGCTGTCGCCACTAACTTTGCTCCAGTTCCTGACCACCTACATATATACAATAAACTATGAGCTAAAGCCCAGTGAATAACGAATGTGTAAAGGAGTTAAGAATAAATGTCATTTCAGTAATTAAAATAGTCAATTGCATCTGTAGATCAGTTGTTCAATCAATGTCTCATATTTCATGTCATATCATTCATTTAGAAATCATAGCAGTCATACGTGGTACATCCAATAGCGGAACAGTACAGTAGGTCTTAATAGACCCAACAGTCAGTTGATGGCCATCAATACAGTAACAGTAGTTCCAAGGATAGGAATTGACAGAGATCTCTGTAACAGTAACAGTAACAGTAACAGTAACAGTAGCAGTAGCAGTAGTAGTAACAGTAACAGTAACAGTAACAGTAACAGTAACAGTAACAGTAATAGTCAATTGTTATGGATGCCTCGAGTACAACTCATAAAATAGGACAAACATTCATTCAGAAAACAGTATCATTTCAGTAAGCAGTACAGTTAATCGTTCAGAAAATAATTATAACTGAACATAGCTTTACAACATTGTTACTCACAGATGGCTCCACTAGCAGATTAGATAATGCAAACAATTCAGATAGATCAGGCGAACGATAGCGCGTGACCTACACAAACCCATAATAAATACACATCGAAACACAATATCAATTCCTTGATCAAGCTTGACTTTTCTTGTCTTTTTCTGTCTAAATAGTCCGAGATTTTATTACGTGTATTCTTCCTTTATTCAAATGAATTAGATTTTTATTTCACATATCCTTTCATTACTAAATCATTCTTTTATGAATAAAGCAATTCTTACTTGGCTTCTTAATCAAGTACTACTAAGTTAATGACTTATTCTTTTAATCAACTAATTAATGTTGATTGTTAGCTTATTAATCTTTATTGAGCCATAAATCATGTCTAGAATGCTTTCGAAAGAGATGAGAATAAAAATGTGAACTAAATGCAATTTTCCATAATATGCTGAAAATAGGGTCTTCGCTCGAGCGCCACTTTGGTCGCTCGAGTGGACTGTAAAATTTTGAAAAACTTCTGGGAGCTCGATTTTCACGCTCGAGCGAGATTTTCCTCCCTCGAGCGGACAGTGTGAATTCTGGAATTTCCAAAATTGTAATTGAAGTTCAGATTTGATATTCAAACCCTCAAAACTTGTATTTTTGGTATACAAATATGGAGAGCCATTGTGTAATTTAGTAAACGCTCTCAATTAGAAATCATTTATTCAAAATCATGCTCCAATTGTCCAAATTTAGTTTTAACTCATTTTCTCCATATCAAACCCAATTTCAAACCCACAAATTTTAAAACATGAATTAAACTTTCAAGACTCTTGAAAAATTCATAATGCATGTACAATTGAAACTCAATTTCATGCTAAGACAACTAAATTCAACCCAAGGTAATTAATTTCTATAAATTTTGAATATAGCTTCAATTTCTCATTTTCTTTTTAATTACATAAAACTGACTTCAAGTTCTTTTCATTTTCCTTCAAAACATGAAATTAAAGTCATAAACTCCTTAGAGAATCATTCACATGTATGAAATTGACATCAAAATTACTAGTTTTATATTCTTATAAACTTTCTTCATATCAAATCCCAAATTCAAACTCATAAGTCTTTTAAACATGACTTGTCTAAAAATATACAAACTCTTAAATAATTAAGAAAACTTGATCATTTTTAAACCATTTACATCAAAATTCCTTTAATATAAAAAATTAAGTTCATTCTTCATATACTCATAATTGTTTCCAAAATTTAGTTCTTGTTTCATCAAGACATGGAATCAATTCTTAGAAATCTTTAATGCATGTACAATTAGTGTATCAAAATTTGTAGAATTTGTTCTTGCATGTAGGAATTAGGCTCAAACCCATGTGAGATATTCCAAAAGTAAACCCAAAATTGATTTAATTACAAATTATATTCCAATGAACATCCATGTAGCTCAATTTCCTACTTTAAATCCAATTTCTCACAAATTCCATGAAGTAATCTTAAACTCTTTTTAATTTCAAATATAAGATAAAGATTCTATATAAATTGAACATTAATTTCCTTACCTTAGGTTTTAATTTCAGAAGTTATAGTGGATTTCCCTTGGGTCTTCTCCTTCTCTTTCAATTTCTTAAGTTTTCCCTTGATTTCTCTACTTCTTCAATCCATTGGGTTTCTTATTCCCTCTCTCTAGACTCTCAAAGTCTTCCAGCAAACCCAACCCTCTTGAACCCATCAGAATAAACACACTCACATACACCTCACTTTTTCATGATATACCATGTGTGCACACTTGCACTCCTTTGAGCTCCACCTCAACACTTACATGCATACCCACACACAGAATTTCTCTGCACACACACATATATCTCAGCACACACACATATATCCTCAAACTTTAAATTATTCTACAACTTAATTTATGGTTAAGATTAATTAAATTATATAACACTTATTCTTAATAAATCTTGATTAACACATAATTAAATTAATCATGACTAATCACAATCTCACATAATTAATTAATCTAATATCACTTTCATTAGAGCCCAATTAATTATATTTAAATCTACCATTCTAAATCAAATTTTTAATTGAACTCCCAAAAGGCTCCAAATATTAAATTAAATTTATTTCCATCTTCAATTTTGGTTTCTCAAATCATTAAGGCCTTCAATTTCAACTTAAACTTCAAAATCTTCGTCAATAAATTACATACTCAATTGAATACCTCACAAATAAATTTAACTCATAATAACCTCAATTCCCAATTCTCATAACTTAATTAACTCCAATTTGGACCCAATTAATCAAATCTCAATTTTATAAATCCAAATTGAATATTTAATTAAACTCCCATACGGTCCGATACTCGAAATTAAATAATTCAATTCACCATGTGTACTATCTTGAGCCATTTAGGCTTTCAATTTCTAGTTCTAAAATAAATCCTTAGTAGAATCACATACGAATCAACCTTCATAATTTTTCTTAAATCCCAGATTAAATTAGAATAATTGACAATTAAATTTCAAATCTCCTTAATTAATTAAGTTCTAATCATTATACGTAGTGGGGTCGTCACACACCCCCTAGGAAAACCAACCCCACAAGCTGTTCAAGGGCGGTGTCAATGGATAATTTTTCTTTGTCCATCGCGAATAATACAACCTGTCAATGCACTCAAGAAGCCATAAGTAGACCTCAGATTGAAATATCGGCCTGAATTTTCTTTAGCTATTTCAGCACGGCCTCTTCTTCCAACTGTTTCTCTTTCTGCTTCTCAACCTCTTTATTTTTCCCGGAGGCTTCAGCTTGGTCCAAGTGTGGCGGCTTGAAGTACTGTCCATTTCTCGTCATGTGGGCCTCCTCTTCAGAATACCAAGTATTGTCTAGCAGGGACTCGTCCCAATCCTTGTCAATGTGGGCCAGATGTAGATCATCATCTTCCCACCAGATACCTTCAGCAACTGACAAACAATTGTTCGATTCCATTTTGATCATTCTCTCATCACAAGTATTCCCCTCAGGGAGTTAAGCTGTTCCAGCTTTCCAGTTGTCTTGATCCCTTTCTTGCACAAACCGCTTCAGTGCAGCTTCTTGCTCTATATCCACGGTACTGACAATGCCTAGTTCTTGAGCTGATTCATTCACGCCGGGTGTTCTCTGGTAGCTTCCCCTTTTCCTCGGCCATTTCGGCCATTGCATCAATTCTGGCTTTCTTTTCTTCAGGTTTTGTTTCAGTTCCTTCCTCCTGGTTAGGTTTATCACTCAACCACCCCGAGTTATCCGTCGACCCATTCAGATCAAACCAATTAATCTGCACGTCTCCTTAATCTTGCTCGTCAAAGAACTGTAGATTGTCTAAGCCCTCCTCTAACTCCGCTGATCGTCCCGTCCCTGACTTGGGCCATCTTCTCTAACCACACTAACCTCTGCTGCTGTCGGCAATACCACTTTTGGTTTGGCTTGATCAACTGGCACAATGTAGTGGCACGGATCATATTCCCCCATAGTCAAATCTTCAGAGCACTCGGGTAGTGGACTCGTACTTTCCTCTAAGGCCAACTTCCTTTCTTCAGTGATTGTCACTTCCACGGGTTTAAACGTGTCCATCATGCACAAGTCTGTGCTTTCAAGAATGAACATGATCGGTTTGGGTAGGTGGGAAAGAGTAATATATACGCTGGGGTCGTATGGGATGGTCAGTTTATGGATGAGGTTTAGATTGTGAGAAGGAGGGACTTAATTGTGGGCTGGGAGAGGGTTGGTGGTTACATTTGACTTTTGTGGTGGTGCAATCACCTTGTTGTCGATGAGATCTTGAATCTCATGACGCAGCCTAAAGCATTGGTCGGTGTCGTGACCATGCTACTAATGAAACACACAGTATTTGGCTAGGTTGTGTTTAGGTGGGAGATGATCGGGTAATGGGCAAGGCTCTAATGGCTTAAGATGTCCTTTTTTAATCAACACCCTCAGGGCTTGGGATAAAGGCATATAGAGTGTGGGTAAAGGTCCTCTGGGATCGAGCCTGGCTGTTTGAGGTTTGTGGAGTTGTACTGGCGAAAGGATTGGCGGTCTTGGCTGTGGTGGTGACAACACTCACATCAGATGGCCGCACAGTTGTGCTTCCACTAGTGGTTGCATTGGAACTGCATGCAAAAGGCCTCTTGGCCTGCTCCTTCTCATCGGTTATCAACCCTTATTTCATTGCATCTTCAATCTGAATTCCTATCTCATGGAGCTCAGTGAATGTGAACAACAGTAAGACAATCATCTTCTGTAATAATTTTCCGTGCAAATTGCGTACCACCATCCTGATTTGATCCTTCTCGGATGGCCTGGTAGTCATCATCGAAGTTTTGGCCCTCTACCTCGTGACAAAGTCTGAGAAGCCTTCCTTTGGCTTTTGATAGGTTACCTTAAGATCACGGGTTGTGACCTCGATCTGTGTCTTGTATGAGTATTGTATGATGAAGGCCTCGGCCATTTCCTCCCAGCTCCGTTTCACAGAGTCCTCCCAGCTTTGCATACCAGATAGCCGCTATTCCTGACAAGGTCCGGCCGAAAAGAGACAGTTTTTGAAGTCTGGTGAGGCCCATTGGCCGTAGAATGTCCAAGAATAACTGCAAATAGACCATGGGATCCCTAGAGCCATCGAACCGATCTATACGTGGCATTTTAAACTGGTCTGACAAAGTTACTGTGGAGTCGGTATATCCATCTTCGATGTCAAGGATTGAGTTCACAGCCTGTGCTCACTTGAGAAGCTTCCCCAGCTTCTTTACCTTCAGTACAGTGGGGTCAACTTTGAATTCAAATGGAGGCTCAGTTTGGTACACTAGTGCCTTGGAGGCTTGCGGTAGGATCGAGTCTATCGGATTGCCTAGATTCTCTTGGACATTAGCAGTGATTCTGGGTGCTGGGATACCTGCAGGAGGTCCATGGGAAGCAGAAGCCACTACAAGCTGTGGTTGCTACTGCTATAGCCTGTTTATTACTTCGGCTTGATGGGCTTTAACTTCAGCTTGGCAAGCAGCATCTTGCTGCATGGTTTCCATTGTTTGTTGGAGATGACGAATCAAGTCCTCCATACTAACTGCAGGGTACTGAGTCATCTAAATAGGTGAATGATCTCTTGCTGGCCTAGATGTAGAAGATTGAGCTTGTCTAGATGCAGGTGATTGATGAACTGGTGAATTATGCCTAACTCTCCTCCGTCTAGTAACCAATGGAAGCGAAGCAAGCACAGGTTGTCCCCTAACAAGATACCCGGATCTGTGAAGTCTCCTTACACGAGTCTAGAGTGCTTGGAGGGTAACTGAACTGTTTGAAGCAATTGTGATAAACTACCTTGCAAAAAGAAATAAAGTAAAAGGAAAACAAAAATCAGAAACTGCACAACACCTCAACTCAGATGTGAACAACACACAGATGTAATCAAAGCTGTTAGGATTGCACTCAATACTGAATTCTCCCCCCAAAACGGATACCCAACTTGCAACTGATACGCACATTCCTGTAGAGTTTCACTCTAAAAGCACATACAAGTTACGTGAGAACCAAAACATCCCTATGAGGGGGTATGGTTACCCTGTCTTAATTTCGTCAGGAACTAGGGTTTACTATTCAAATAATGCGGTTTCATGCAATCCTGCATTTGGGTAAGCATCCTGTCCTAGTTTGGAACAGTCTCTATAGCTTTCGATATGTGACTAAGCCAATTGGTCAAAAAAGATATCTCAGCAAGACTGCCTAATATACCTCTCACACCTAACATCAAAAAGTGAAAGGCGGATCAAACGGTACAGCGGTAATCCAGATCCAAGGGTTGTGTTCCCATCATGGCAGAGCCTGTGACCGGTCAGCCTTTCGGTAGGCTTTTTTCAAGCAAGCCTCTAGCAAACCGTCCAAGAATAACAGATAGTAAACACAGTGACTTAAATGCACCAATGCGAATACAATGCAAAGAAACATATAAGTGTAGTTAAAATTTCATATCATGAGTTCGAGTCAAGTTCTCTAAATCCCCAGCAGAGTTGCCAGAAACTGTAGCTCGACTTTTTCACGCCTCCTTTCGGAAGTTTGAAAGAAACCATACAGTTCGGACTCCCACGGTTCTGAATCTAATCTCACAAGTGCAATATGAAATTGATAAACACCAAAGAGTCCAAATCCGACAAATCTTTTGAAAAATTGATTTTGAATCAAAAATGTCAAAATTGGACTGTTTTGCCAGATACAGAGTCGCCACCTAAATATTTTATTTTGGAAAAATTTAGGAAACCCATGACTTGTGCCAAAGGCCACGTGTCTGTCATCACCAAAATTATCTCGGCTCAGAAACTTAGGTATGAGAGGAGAATGTCATGAATTGATCACCCCCGCTCGCCCGATCAAAGATCGGCCTTTACTAATCATGATATGATTTTTATCAACATTATATGCTCTTTTTCCGATTTATTAGGCTAGCATTTACTATGTGATGCGCACACAAGGTATAGACTAGTTTGCCTGAATTGGAACAATTCAATTTCATGTTTGTTTTTCGAAAAGGGTTTGAATTTTCCACTTAACAAAGTGAACTTAAAGTTTGTGAATTTGCCCCTTGACAAAGTGGGCTTAAACGTACATTCATTGAATCATTCCAATTCAAGCAACAAGCCTTTATCCACAGGCACTCAAACAGTTTAACAAGTAAACACTTAGCATCATAGCAAGCATGCTAGTCATGGCAATCACTCACACTCATGAAAGTATGCTAAAGTACTAAAAACTCACCTAGTACTCCAAGCTAAGATAAAACAAAAGAGTTAGAAAAACATGCATGATTCCTAACTATACAAGATGGCTAATGCAACACATGCAACAATGCAACTAAAATAGGCTCGGCTACTTAACATGTTTATTTGCAACAATTTCATAGCATGCATTTGAACACGTATTCAACAAGAATGACAATGCAAGTTAGAATGATGAACCAAACCTCGGTGCATGTAATACAAATGAATGGAGGCAAGCATAAGATGTGCTAATTGAAACGTGATGCCCCTAAACTAACCATCAAAAATAGATAAATAAAAATGAGAAAGACGTGGGGTTAGAAGACATACACATTATTACAACATTGATGCCCTCGCGCAGGAGGGTCCGAATAAATAAACTAGCTAAGTTACACTACTTAACTAATTATTACAAAACTTGAATGAATTAACTAACTCTAAGCTAATTAATTAAATAATTTAACTAGGCTAAGCTAATTAAATATTTACAACACAAACTAATTTAATTAATCGATCTAAACTAATTAAATAAGTACAAAACAAACTAATTAGTTACAACTAATCAAGTACGACAAATAAATGGCTAAATGCTAATTAAACTTATTAACTAGTCCCGGGAAGCGAGGGGGGGCTTATGCATGCTCGGTTTCCACCTAAAGAACATTAACTGTTTGCCCTTCGAAGCCTCTGTTGCACAACCCTTGCACTGATTTTCCATTTCCAGATCAAAGCTGCTCTGCTTCACAAACATTCTGCTCAAAATTCATTGGTGGCTAGCAGGCCAGAAGTGGTGGCCAGCCGGCCACCATTGGGGGGCTGCTGTCCAACACTGATGGCCTGTCGGCCAGTAACAGTGGCCGGCCGGCCACTGATGATGCACCATTCCTTGCTGCAACAGAGAGCAAACAGGGCAAAGAGAGGGTATTCTCACAAGTTGTTTGTACTGTGTATCATTCCTTATCATCAAAACATCTCAAATGAGTGATACACTTGGTCCTCAAACCATCAATCAAGCAATTTCATTGCATGATGGCTAAAGAACCAAGGTGTACAAGTTTAATAAATGCACAAACAATACCAAAAACCATCACCCTATCATGCATGATCAAGGGTAATGGAGACCTAGGAAACTTGGCACATTTCATCACTTTGAGTATGAAATGCCCCAATTTTCCTTGTGTTCAATTAACGTCCAATTGAACACACCAAAAACATAACCAAATTCTTATCTTTGCACGATTTAGTTTCTATTTTTGTTTATCCATTTTAACTTACTAACCATTCTTTAACCAATTAAGTCCATTGGTGGTTAGTCCTCTAAAGAGAAGGAAGTGTCAAACAAGAGGAAGTTTAAGGCAAGAGAGAGGTGTCATGCCGTTGATAATGAACCCCCAAAAGTGGATTAAACCATTAAGCATAGACCTCAATCTCAAGCTTAAACTATCCTAAGGTTAAAACAACCCTCAAAGCAAACAAAAAGTAAAGAAATGAGGGAGGTTGCAGAAATTAATGAGTGCAGAAATTAAGTGAGAAAAACACTAAAAACATGCAATCAACTCAAACAAGTGGTGCCTAAAGGCTTAAAACACCAAGCTTGTGAGGACACTTACACTGCAAGCATACAATACAAGACTCAAATGCAACAATCATCCCCAAACAGAGTTAAAACAGTCCAAAATAGAGCCTAAATAATGCTAGAATTAAGTTATAAAAGGCTAGAAAAATAAGCTAATATATAGAGCTAACTAGGCTAGCAAACAAGACACAAGGATGAGAGGCTTTGGACTACAAAATATGATTTTTACCACTAAAAATACTCTGAAAATCATTATTCAAAAGCCCAAAAAAAGATAGCTTAAAAGTGGGAAACAAAGGTGGAAAGGCCTTACAAACAAAGAATAAAGATGGGTGAGCCACCCCCTAACCTTAAATGGCCTAAAACCACCAATTTCAGCCCACCAAAACAGAGTTTTTTTATAGCCCAAAACAACCCAAAATCAATGGGAAAAAGATAGAAAAACAAGTATGCAAAACAAGTTAAAGAGGCACGTATTATACCTCTTGAAGCAAAGATCAATTCTTGGCAACAATTCAAGCCAAAACCAACTTCTAGAGCTCCAAGAAGGCCTCAAGGAACCCCAACTCAAAGATGATCAACTTTGGTCAAGGAGGTGTAGGCAAAAGTGTAGTATATGTAGGCTAATATGCACAAATTTGCAAGAGAAAGAAAGAAGTGTAGAGAGAAAGAGAGAGAGAGAGAGAGAGAGATTTTTACTTCGAAATTTCTAACCTTCAAATATGGGGGAGGAGACCCCCTATATATACAAAAATATGTATTTGGCTGAGATATATCCCTCCATAAACGTGTAGGGAGATGCAGCTAATTGTGCCAACAGCTGGCACATTTGTCAAAAAAATATCTGAAAAAAGACACTGATGGCCGGCAGGCCACACCATTGGCCGGCAAGGCACAAGGGTGGTCGGCAAGGCACACTTGGTGGGCAACAACCCACCAAAGGAGGCCTGCAGATCCTAGGGTCTTGAGGTTTGAAGCATTAATGTTTTAGGTTTGAAGCATTAAGATTTTGGTCCAAAACAAGGTATAGAATGGACAAAGTTAAAGGCTCAAAGGCAAGGTGTTCCGCCGAGGACTTCAGGCACTAAAATGAGCTCATACAGTCATTATCATCGAGTGCACAAACGATGACGCCCAAGTCTTAAGGACGGTCAAAAATGGGATGTCTACAAACACCTATATGATGACCAACTTTTGAATCGATTTAGCGCGGCTGCTTGGCCAGTGAGATGTTGTACCTCCTTAACTATGTTGGGCCTTTCGAGATCTTGAATGGCTTTGATCTGAGACGGATCGGCTTTTATACCTCGGTTGGTCACTAGAAAGCCAATGAATTTTCCTGACCCCACGCCAAATGCGCATTTGGACGCGTTCAGTCGCAGCTTGTGGGTCTTCAAAATTTGGAACATCTCGGCGACATCCTTGAGATGGTCTCATTCATTCTTGTTTTTTATCACCATGTCATCTATGTAAGCCTCCATTGTTTTGCCTAACAATGGCTCGAACATTTTGGTAATCATTCGCTGGAATGTCGCCCCTGCATTTTTCAGGCCAAAGGGCATGACCCTGTAGCAATACAATCCTCTGGGCGTTGTAAACGATGTGACCTCCTGGTCTGGTTCATGCATAGCAACCTGATAATAACTGCGATACGCATCAAGAAAGCTAAGTCGGTTGTGACCTGCAGTTAAGTCCACCAGTTCGTCTATTTGTTGTAGAGAAAAATTGTCTTTTGGACACGCTTTGTTGATTGTCTTGTAGTCCACGCAGACGCGCCACTTGTCATTCTTTTTTGGTACCACCATGGTGTTGGAAATCCACTTAGGATAATGAACCTCCCTGATTGCCCCTGCTTCTAGTAGATTCCCCACTTCCTCAGCCATTAACTCGGTATAGTGAAGTGCCGCTCGGCGAGTTCACTGTATAATTGGTCTGGCGGTTAGGTGGACATTGAGTTGATGGTAGATGAAGTTCGGGTCAATGCCAGACATGTTGTACGCCATCCAGGCAAACACCTCAATGTTAGAGATCAAAAATTCCATGATCTTTATTCTCTCAGTGCTGGAAAAAGATGAGCCGAGCAGAAAGAACTTTTCTGCGATCTTCTTGTCTATTATGACCTCCACCAGATCTTCTATTGCCTTTTGTTCGGCTGCCTTGCCGACGTCTACGAACAACTCGTTGCTTTTTGGCTCCTCCACCATTTGTACAAACCCTTTGGCAGCTCGACTGCCGTTCACTGTCACGAAGCATTGCTTGGACATGATTTGATCTCCTAAGACTTCTACAATCATTCCAGCTTTGTTGGGGAACCGTAACACCTGGTGGTAGGTTGATGCTATCGCTCGCATGGCGTGTAACCATGCTCTTCCCAAGATTATGTTGTAAGTGGATGGGACTTTCAATATCCAAAATTCTACTTGTTTTGTCATTGTTCCTGCTTTGACTAGTAGAATTATCTTGCCAACTAGCCATTCTGGCATTGAGTTGAAGCCGACTAAGGGAGATGTTGTGGGTGCTAAATATTTGTCCTCCAATTTGAGTTGCTTGAAGGTTTCGTAGTACATTATCTCGTATGAGCTCCCTTGGTCAATCAAGATCCACTTGATGTCGAAATTCTTGACGCGCATAGTAACTACTAGTGTGTCGTTGTGAGGGCTTTGTAACCGTGCTAAATCCTATCAGAGAAGGTGATGACGTTTGTTGCCTCTGTTTTTTCCTTTCTTATGGTAGGTTGTGCACTCAGTACCTCTCTCATGTGCTCAGCCTTCTTGATCATCCCTCTGAGTTCACATACTCATTCAAGCTCAATGATCCCATGTATCACATTGATTATGCCTTGGGGCGGACCGTCGGCTGGCGTCCCATCTGGTCTATTGCGATCCTGGGGGGCTGGCTGCGCTCCCTCTTCAATATATTGGTCCAGGTGGCTTGCGGCCACTAACTCCTCCAGATGTTGCCTTAATGGCATACAGTTCTCAGTTCGGTGCCCCTTTTCATCATGGAAGGTGCAACGGTACCTATCATCATAGCCCCTCTGTGCTTCTCCCAACTTGGCTGGTCGCCGAACGAAGGGTTCGTCATGTATCTCACTAAGAATCCGGTAGATAGGTTTATTGAACACTGTGGTGATGGTAGTGCGGACTCTCAACTTCCTTGCCTGGGAGTCCTCACCATTGGTTCATCTCCCCCGACCATTTTTGTTCGTGGTTCCTCCCAATCGATCGTGTTAACTTTTGTTGCAGGTTTTTTTGTCCGACATCGCTATTGTGCTAGACTTTGCTTTGGCTCGAGCGCCATCTTCATCTACCCAGATGTGCTGATACACTCTCTCTATTAGGGCCTCCATTGTGAGGGGTGGCATCATTGTCATTGAATCCCTCAATTTATTGCCCGCTGGTAGACCCCATTTGTATTGCGCAATAGCTAGGTTTGTGGGGCAATCTCCAATTTGATTAAAAGTCTCCCAATACCAATTATTGTAAGACTTTATTGTTTCTTTCTCACCCATGTCGATGGAAAGCGGCTGGTCTATCTCCACCGGCATCTTGCTGTTTGTCTTAAACCTGGTAACGAACGCCTCTGTAAGTTGCATCCATGAAGCTATGCTGCCTTCTGGCAATCTCTCAAACCATGTCAAGCCCAAATTGCCTAAGCTTGAGGGAAACAAGATACACATTAGAGCCTCGTTCCGTTGGTATACAGCCATGACCTGGTGAAAGTGGCTCAAGTGCATGTAGGCATCTAACTTTCCCTTATAAGTTGTGAACTTAGGCTGGTGGAAGCCTAAAGGTAATGGTGCATTCTCTATTGCTGGAATGAATGGTGAGCTCTGCAACCTTGCTAACGCTTTCTTTGCTGGTTCGTAGGCAAGGCGTGGTACTGGCATTCCAACCTCGACACTTCCATGCGTCCTAGGAGCCAACCGCTGTAGAGCAGAGACCTTTTGGGGGTCCCGCGCCTGATAATCTTCTCTTTTTCTAGCCCTTTCTTCTAGCACTGTCCACAGGTCTGCCGACCTAGGCAACTTTGTGTGCCTAGATGTCGTTTGGTGCGTATGCGAGGGCCGATAACTACTTCCCTCCATAAAAGACCTTTCAGTCCTCGTTCTCTCAGACTTGGAGTAACGAGTCCTACAGGTTCTTGACTGCATGTCGCATGTCCTGAGGCTTCTGCTTTCAGTCTGAGATGGTGTGACTTGCCTGTCACGATCTCCGGAGTGGCAAGAGTGCATCCTGCCTTTGCCCTTCTCTTCTTCTGCCACCCCTTTGCCTTTTATTTGGCACTTCAAAGTCTCCATGTTAGCCGCCATTCTCCTTATCACTTCGCCTTGCTCCCTTATGCAATCTTCCAAAACCTGAGGATCTATCCTCCACCTCTGTCTATCAAGGCTTTGAGAGCGGTGTGGACTTGAGCCTTATCTTTCTCGAGCATCTCTCTGTGGGTTCCGTCGCTAGGGATCCAATTCTGCCATGGACGGGACAAAAGGCAAACCTTCACGCCTCCCGCCCCCTTCTGGGGTTTGCCCATCGATAGTAGAATATGGCAAGCCTTCATTATGTGCCATTGGAATTAATCGAAGAAAAACTCGGTCAAAAGGTTTGTTCTCTGTAAAGCTTCCCACAGGCGGCACCAATTATACGAGCACGAAATAATATTCTCGTATAATCCTATTGATCAAGTTTGCACTCCTCCAAACGTTGTCGCTTTACTACCTGAAAACACAAATATGAGCTAGCTGGCTGGTGTGTGCCAGAAACCTCTCCGATGCCTAAGTCAGCAAAATAGACAATAGACACAAAAATTCTGTGTATTTGAGAGTAAGAATTGCGATACCTATGCATAGGTCCTGTCATGAGTTTTTATAAATTCCGCTTGGTACAATCCTAGTAGGATTCTAACTCTCCTTAGCAGAATCCTCCTAAAAATCACGCTTCCAAGAATAATGCATATCCTGATAACACCTTACTCACTACCAACCAAGTGAGATGGTTGCAACTCTTACCTCGGTTGGTACCACACTCAACCAAGCCTTACACGGCTCGGTGTTGCTTTAGGAAGCATCATGGTAGTCCTAACTATGAGATGGCGACCTGCAGAGCTACCCTTAGCTCGGTCCTCCTTCGCACTAACACCTCGGTCCTTTACGAGGTTTGGCCTGGGATAGCTAGGTTAGGCCCCTAGCAGCCTATCTCTGACTGATTTGATGCCTAGATGATCAAAGACCATGCTATCCAAACATTTACTTCAGCCCGTAGTTCGGCCCAATGTCTAAGATAAATGGACTTAGCTCGACCCAAACTATTCACATAAATTACCCTCTCAGTATTTTAAATGATATATATGTACTTGTATTTGTTGGTAAAACACACAAGAGTAGAATAGATGATTTCAGAGATAGAATAAATGTGATTTGAGAGAAGAATTAATTGATCCACCGTATACTTAATTGAGGTGAATTTGATTGACAAAAATAAAATAGGGTTAATTGATGAAAGTTGCATTTGGTTCATGGATTTGGAATGAAAAATGAAAAAGATAGATAAAATGTGAATGAAATATAATTATATTTTACACACCGTTCATACATTTTTTCTCTTTCTCTTTTCAAATCGCTACCCACATCTATGAACCAAACATAGTCGAAGAGTGCATTCCTATGGGTGATAAAGACACGCATTAAAAAGTCGCCTGAAAATTGGAAGCATGAATGAACTACACTTTTTCCCTTTTCGTTTGATTCTATTATGCAAGAACCACAAAATATTTCTGACAAGGTTTTGCAAGCATGAACTGCAAATCCACCAATGATGATCATGGACAAGGTATTACTTGGGGATTTAAGATGCAAAACTTTCCTAAATCAAATATTAAAATTAAAAAAAAATAAAAATAAAATTGATATACTAATGCTACATAACGGTGAAAATTCAAATTGAAAACAGAGGAAAATGCATTCCTTTAGCCATGGGAGAAAATAAAAAGAAGGATCCAAGAGGCGAGTAAAGCTTAGGAGGTCTTGATTTTCTTCCAAACGTAACTTTTGAGAGGGAATAGAGGAAAACAAGCATGGAAGAGGGAAAACCTTGACCTGTATGATAAAAACAAAATTACTATCATAATCGTAGTAAGATAAAATGAAATTGTAGAATTGAAAAGAAATGTATTATCAATTTTGTATTGCATAAATATCTTTTAATCAAATTCTTTGAAAAGAAATTTATGAAAAGAAATTTATTATCAATTGTAGAATTGAAAACAAAATTATGATAGTATGTTGGCAATTTTTTGATGACAAAATGTGAGGTAATGGAGTGGGGGCTAGTCACTTTGTAGTTAGTTGATCAGAGCGACAGACTTCAGTTATTAAAATCATTTGTGTATTCATAGCATATAATGCATCTCGGATTTAAAGATTAATTACTACACTTGGTATGCACTTGAATTGATTAATGAGTAAAATACACTTACAATATGATTAAAATAATTGATCATTGGCTTAACTCAATTGTCCACCCTCGTATACTTTTTAACTGAGAAGTTAAGGGGTCAATTTCTGTCAAAGACAAAGATTGATAATTTATTTCCCGTTATGGGGCTATTTTTTGTTGGACTTGTTCTTATAGTGTTTATAGCTGTGTCATTCTGTTATTAGATTATGATTGTCCAAATAAATGTAATTCTCCTTATCAAAAATGTTTCATGCCCCTTTTACCCCCACCCCCTTTGACCCCCTCTTTCTCTCATTGGTTACATTTTCTTTTTCTTTTTTCTTTTTTTCCTGCTCCTCCAATCACCACCTGCCACATGTCTGTGGGGGTTGTGGGGATAGTGATTGGAGGGGGTCTCTATCATGGCTCTTCTCCTTATATAGTTATAATCTCCTAACAATTGGGGGAAAAAATGTGAATAATTTAATTACCTTTTCTTCTTTGCAATTGGAAGCAAGCCCTCCAAAATCTGGACTAATTTGAGTGTTTTTAATCTGTTGGATATCAAACCTGATGCAATAAAGTGGAAAGATGTTTTCATGCCTGTGCATGCACATGTACAGATATACATACACAGATGAAATTTAAGTGTAAAGTGGATCAATATCAATTTATATACACAAAATTAAGTACAAGCATAAACAAATCCAAAGCAAAGAATGTGAGGGTTAATTTAGTGAAAATGTTGGCAACGTATTGTTATTTCCCCAAGTAAAGAATTTTTTTATTTCTTTCCTTTTTCTTTAGGATAAATTACAAGGAAAAAGAAAACAGAATTCAAGGTACTTCACAAAAACCCTAGCCACAACAGATTGGTAATCTTCTTCCTTGATAAGCCCCTTGCGAAATTGGTTTGATGGTGGAAATGGGAATTTGTGGGAGGTCGTTCGGGGGATGGAAAAGCGAGCGGAAAGGGCAGTTGGGGAATGGCTGAAAGTGAAGGGTTAGGAAATAAGAGGTTTGATCCTCTGTAATAGGGTTCATGGTAAAAATAATTTTTATTTTACTTTAATTTAAAATAACAAGTAATAGAACGACAAGTGTTAAGAAGAAAAAAAAAAAACAAAAGTTGAGTTCTCTATTTAAACAAAGATGAACGGTGGTTGAGAATTGTTGTCAAATTAAAATTTTGAAGTTTAGATTGACAAAATTAAGATTTTTAAAATTTGATTTGTTATTATGTTCAAATGTTAAGATTTTTTTTTTTTTAATTTTCTTTTATTTCTTGGATAAATTATAAACACAACCTAAAGTCTCATCCACGACATTTGGTTGCATATTTATTGGGAACAAAAGTTGGCACATATTCCAAATGAGAAAAGTTAGGGATCATGAAAAAACTTTCATGAAAATGATTATGAAAGATTTATAACTCTTGAATTACCTTGATTAGTGTGTCATGTTTTATTTTAAAAGTAATCCAAGGATCATAAATTTTTCATGATCATTTTCATGAAATTTTTTTTATGATACATAACATTGCTCATTCCAAATCTTCTATAGTAATTTTTTAGATGGCTGATATTTAATTTTATAAAAGTTTAAGCTACAATAACCAAAAAAAAAATTGAAGGTACAACAGTCACACAAAATTAGGATCTTTTAGAAAAATCACTTGAGATGAACCAGACTCGTTGACACCTACTCGCAACAACTGTATATGTCACCATAGTGCAACAACAAAACGGAAAAAACAACAATTCTAGGTGCCAAATTGGTATTCAAAATTTATGAGAAATACTAAAAACTCACAATTTAAGTTTCACAATTCATCCACAATGATATGTGTGCGAGTTGGACTTCATATGATTGGATTACAACAAATCAGAATTTAACACACGATTTTTTATGTCATTGAGGATGCAATTGTGAGACTTAAATTGTAGGTCTCTCAACCTTTTACCCCAATTTATCCCAAAGGGAGTTATTTTTATTAATAATTTACAAATAGTAGAAGGAGAATAATGGAAGATAAAGCAAAATAAAAATAAAATTACGATCAAGAATATTTTTTAGGGTTAATTACACTAATAGTCCATATAATTTGGGACTTGTGTCACTTTAGTCCCTGACTTTTCAATTGTGACACATTTGACCCTAAATTTTGAATCTTATTCCAAATAAGGACAATTGATAATATTATTAGATTTTTCAAGGGTAAAATCGTCAATTTGATAAAATATAAACCAATTTGACAAAAATAAATGTCAAAAAAATATTTTTAATTTTTTAAAAATTATTTTTATCCACCAATGATAAAATTATGTAAAATTAATAAAAATTACATGATTAATTTTTTAAAAGTAATTTTACATGATCATCATCCAAACACATAATAAAAATTAATTTGGTAAAAAAATAAATAAATGTCTAAAAGATTTATCAATTTTACATCATTTTATTTTTAATATGTAGAAATAATTTTTAAAAATTCAAAAATATTTGTTTGACATTTATTTTTGTCAAATTAGTTTATATTTTATCAAATTGATAATTTTATCCTTAAAAAATCTAATTATATATTCAATTGTCCTTATTTGGAACAAGATTCAAAATTCATGGTCAAATGTGTCACAATTGAAAAGTCAGGGACCAAAGTGATACAAGCCCCAAACTATAGGGACTATTTGTGTAATTTGCCCTATTTTTTATTATATATTAATTAACAAGTTTGGATGTATTTTAATATAGAGGGTGACCACTTAATTTTTTTCTAAAATGCTAAACGGGATTAACATATATAACTTGGTGATAATTAAATGTTAACATTAGAATTATAAATAAATAAAAAAAAGCCTTGGTTTGGTTTTCATATTGGGATTAAAAAAGAAAATATGGACAAAAAAAAAAGTCACAAAATGACAAAACATTTGATTTAGGATGCAAAATTACCAAACTAACCCATATACAAACAAAAAGTCAAAAAAACATTATTTCCAAGTTGAGGACAATTTTATCATTTCAATGCAAAAAAGCCAAACAAGATAACCAAACAAACAAAAAAAATCTCAAGCTAAAAAATTAAAAAAATCAAAAAGCCGAGATTGCCAAACCACCCCTAAATTATAAGATGTAATAGTTGTTACTTGTCACCCATTAAACTCATTTTCACGGTTACTCGAAAAGTTCTTGTTAAAAAATTTAAAATATTTATATTTATATTCTTTATAACAATATCTGCAACATTATACAATCATTGTAAACTGTTGGACCAATCTTCTGTGTAAATAAAAAAACTTGAAATAAATTCAAACAAAATAAATAAATAACATACCGGATTTATTTATCGAACCGAAATAAAATTAAGACTAAGTCAAGTGTGTGACACTCTGTCCTTAAGACAGATTTGCCCCGCTACGGTACTTACGGTTGAGTGGCGTCTATCTCCTAGGATACAATGATCTTCACAAATTGTAGTAATACTCCAAACAATTTGTTCGCCAAACCAAACCTGTGTTCTAACTCTCTGAATTTTATTCTAATACTAAAATGAAGAATAATACACCAATGCACCAAAGATTACAAACTGGACAGCAACAAATATTTTAGACTGATTTTTGGGATCAACCTGGACTGCTGGAAAAGGAATAGAATTTATAGACAAAAATTTCAGTCCGAACAGGTGCAACCTTTTTAAAATAGGTTCTGATTGTATGCCAAAGAACACTATTATTCAAACTATTTTGAACAAGTAACCGTTGGTCAAAGATAAAAGTGCTGTTGCAACTTTTGAACATTTTATTCAAACTTTTGAATAAGCAACCGTTTGGTCAAAGTTTCAAAAAAGCTATTGGTACATTATTTATTAAACTATTTGAAAAAATATATATATATAACAAATTGAATAGTTTAATAAATAAAGAAAAGAGGTATAAATTTTAGGAAACCACTTAGGAACCCAAAATTTAAATTTAGAATTAAATTAAATTCCCTCAATTACAAACTTTAGGAAACCACTCAAGAACCTAAAATTTGAATTTAGAATTAAATTAAATTCTCACAATAATTTTATTGAAAAAATTCAAATGAATTTTAAAAATTAATGTTAGACCCGAAAACGACGTCAACTTCCCATTCACTCATAAATGGTTTTAACGTTCCGTCTTCACTGTGTGACTTGCCACGCGGCAAGGAACACTTCACCTCTTCAGACCCACCCCAAACAACGTTTGGGGCCCACTCAATTTTGGCCTCAAAGTCGGTCCAAAATATGCCTATAAAACACCATTTTTTCCAACAATCCCCCACATGAATGGAATTTGACGGAGATAAAATGCAACAACATGATCTAAATGCAGAGAGTACAGAAATTGGAAATATTCTGCAAAGGATAGGTAGCTTTTGGCTTTGAACCTTCCCTTGTGAGACACTATCGGATTTACTAGCTAACTAGTGAACATGATGTCTTGAACTGTTCAGCCGTTTGTGTAAACCAAGACAATAGAACTCACACAGTATATTCTCAGACACAGTTTAGTTCTCACTATTGTGTTCATTTTGGCCCTGAACAACCTGGTCTTCATGAGTGCTCTAGAGAATTGTAGCCCTTCACAAATCTCACAGAACCGGCCCAGTTCACACTCACATAGGTGATTCTTATGAAGAGTATTCTGCCATACTCCACTAGGTTTACCTAGATATAAGAATTATTAAAATTTTACTTAACCTTTAACGCTGCAGACATCACTATTTCATCAAAAAAATGGGTAGGAGTTATACTCCTCAGTGATCCTTCAGAGTCATTTACAACTCGGTTGTCCCTTTGAACCTATATCTTGGGATCTCCAGTCAACTAGGTTGGGTTGCCGTTGTGGTAACTCTTATTTAATAGGCTTACCCATTCCCCTCGATGAATTCTCAACTAACTCTCTTGCTAACCCTTTGGTTAATGGATCCGCTATGTTGTCTTTAGACTTAACATATTCTATGGAAATAATTCCATTAGAGAGCAGTTGTCTCACGGTGTTATGTCGACGACGAATGTGTCGTGACTTACCGTTATACATATGACTATGTGCTCTACCTATAGCTGATTGATTATCGCAATGTATGCATATAGCAGACACCGGTTTTGGCCAAATTGGAATATCTTCAAGGAAGTGGCGAAGCCATTCTGCTTCTTCCCCTGTTTTGTCTAAGGCTATGAATTCTGATTCCATAGTAGACCTAGCAATGCAAGTCTGTTTGGAAGATTTCCAAGATACAGCCGCCCCACCAAGAATAAAGACATACCCACTGGTAGACTTCGAGTCTCTAGTATCCAATATCCAATTTGCATCACAGTATCCTTCAAGTACTGCTGGATATCTAGTAAAATGAAGCCCAATGTTACGAGTAAATCGGAAATATCTTAGAACCCTTATAATTGCTTTCCAGTGTTCTACTCCCGGATTACTCGTATATCTACTTAATTTACTTACTGCATAAGCTATATCTAGGCGAGTGCAGTTCATCAAGTACATTAAGCTTCCAATAATTTGGGCATACTCTAATTGAGAAATACTTTCCTGTACATTCTTAGAAAGATACAAATTAACATCTACAGGAGTTTTAGCAAGATGATCATCATCTTTGCTGAATTTGTCAAGTATTTTCTCAATATAATGAGATTGTGACAAAGCATATCCTTCTGATGTTTTGGTAATTTTCATACCAAGAATTACATCAGCAATGCCCATGTCCTTCATATCAAAATGTTTATTCAACATTTTTTTGGTAGTTTTAATCATGTCATTATTACTACCTATGATGAGCATATCATCTACATAAAGACATACAATGACATAACCTTTGTCTGTGTTTTTAATATAAACACATTTGTCACACTCATTAATTTTAAAACCATTTGACATCATTGCCTTGTCAAATTTCTTATGCCATTGCTTTGGGGCTTGTTTTAAACCATATAATGATTTAACCAATTTACACACTTTCTTTTCTTTTCCTGGAACAGAAAACCCTTTTGGTTGTTCCATGTAAATTTCTTCATTTAACTCACCATTTAAGAAAGCGGTTTTAACATCCATTTGATGAATTTCTAGATTGTATAGAGATGCAATGGCAATTAGCATTCTAATGGATGTTATTCTAGTAACCGGTGAGTATGTGTCAAAGTAATCTAGACCTTCTTTTTGTCTAAAACCTTTGACTACAAGTCTTGCCTTGTATTTGTCTATTGATCCATCCGCTTTCAATTTTCTTTTGAAAATCCACTTGTACCCAAGAGGTTTACAACCTGGTGGCAAATCCACTAATTCCCAAGTGTGATTTTGCAAGATGGATTCAACTTCACTGTTGACAGCTTCTTTCCATAAAGGAGCTTCAGGACTGGACATAGCCTCTTTAAAAGTTAAAGGCTCATTTTCAAACAAAAATGTTAGAAAATCTGGACCAAAAGATTTTGAGGTTCTAGCACGTTTATTGCGCCTAAGTTCCTCTTCCTCATTTTGATCTAACTCTTGCTCTTGATCATGTTCTTGATCATTACTAGTAATAGCATCAAAAGATCTCTTATTATTACTAGTCTCTTATCCAGTCTTATTTGGAAATACATGTTCAAAGAAAGATGCATTCCGAGACTCAATAATAGTATTTACATGCATTTCGGTATGTTTTGATTTATGAATCAAAAACCGATGTGTACTACTATTCTTGGCATAACCAATGAAAATGCAATCAATGGTCTTAGGACCTATCTTAGTCTTCTTAGGATTAGGAATAGCCACTTTAGCTAAACACCTCCACACTTTTAAGTATTTGTAGGATGGTACTCTTCCATGCCACAATTCATAAGGTGTTTGATTTATTTTCTTCCGGGGTACTTTATTTAAAATATAATTAGCAGAAAGTATTGCTTCCCCCCACAAGTTCTGAGGTAATCCAGAACTGATCAACATAGCATTCATTATTTCTTTTAAAGTCCTATTTTTTTCTTTCAGCAATTCCATTTTGCTGAGGTGAGTAAGGAGCGGTGGTTTGATGAATTATTCCATGTTCTTTACAAAATTCACCAAAAGGTAATTCATATTCACCACCTCTATCACTTCTAAGTTTCTTGATTTTCTTACCAAGTTGATTTTCAACTTCATTCTTATATTGAATGAAAGTTTCCAAAGTTTCATCCTTGGTTCGAATTAAATAAATATAACTATATCTAGTATAGTCATCTATAAAAGTGATTACATACTTTTTCCCACCTCTGGTTTGAATTGATTTAAAATCACAAATGTCACTATGAATTAATTCAAGTGGTTTCGTACTTCTTTCAATTAAATGAAAAGAAGTTTTAGATAATTTTGCCTCAACACAAATTTCACATTTATGATTTGAATCAATGTCAAATTTAGGTAAACATTTCATATTAATTAATCTATGCAAAGATCCAAAATTAACATGTCCTAGTCTACCATGCCATAAATTTGAAGACTCAAGCAAGTAAGAAGAAGATGTAGTATTATTAATAACTGAGGGTACAACGGTCATTACATTTAACTTGAAAAGGCCATCAGACATGTAACATTTTCCTACATACATCCCATTCTTAGTAAGTACAAATTTATCACTCTCAAATACTAGCCTAAACCCATTCTTACTCAACAAAGATCCGGAAACAAGATTCTTGCGAATGTCCGGTACATGCAGCACATTGTTGAGAGTGAGTTCCTTTCCTGATGTCATCTTGAGAACAATTTTTCCTTATCCTTCAACTTTGGAAGTTGAGGAGTTGCCCACAAAAAGTTGTTCACCATTGTCCACTGTAGAATAAGATGTGAACATCTTTTTGTCGGCACAGATATGGCGAGTAGCACCAGTGTCCACCCACCATTCTTTAGGATTTCCGACAAGATTTGCCTCGGAAACAACTGCAGAAAGATTTATGATATCTACACCATTAGAAATTTCATCCAATTCGGTCATTTTGGCTTTAGCAACCTCCTTACTAGATCTTCCTTTGCCTTTACGTTTGTAATGACAATCTTTGGCCCGATGTCCCTCTTTGTTACAAATGTAACACATGCCATTAAACTTGTATTTCTTAGTTTCCCCTCCTTTAGATAGCATTTTCTTCTGCCATCTTTTAAAAACAGTTCCTAAGAACTTCTCTGGTTTCTCTCCATGACTTATTGGTACTGTCATCACAGGAGAGGGGGTTGGTGCAATTGCAGCCACCACAGTAGTACTTGTTTGGGCATTTGTTTTAGTAGCCATCAATTCTAATATATAAAACAAAATTATAATTAGAATTTTACACTACACAGAAAATTAAACCAAATTCACAGAATTAAATTCTGTAAAAATAAAAGAAACAAGAATGTAACTTTTATTTTCCAATTAATTTGAAAATAAAATAAAAATTAAATTAAATTTTATTTAAACAAATTAATTCGACACAGAAAATTAGATTCTGTAAAATAAAAGAAATAAAAAACTATAACTTTTATTTTTCCAATTAATTTGGAAATAAAATAAAATTTTATTTAACCAAAATAATTCCACATAGAAAATTAAATTCTGTAAAATAAAAGAAATAAGAATATAACTTTTATTTTTCAATTAATTTGGAAATAAAATAAAATTTTATTTAACCAAATTAATTCCACACAAGAAATTAAATTCTGTAAAATAAAAGAAATAAAAACTATAACTTTTATTTTTCAACTAATTTGGAAATAAAATAAAATTTTATTTAACCAAATTAATTTCACACAGAAACTTAAATCTCTTGTAACACTCCAATAATTAAAATACTGAAACAGAATTTTAATTAATAAAAACTCAGAAAATAATTTCTAAAACCCAAAATTAATTTTCTGACAAAATTCCACAAAAATATATTCTGAATTGTTAATGACACCAGTATCGTACTACTAGTTGTTGTCAAAGAAAAGAGACAGTATATTACTACTATCTGTCAAATAGCATATAATCACTATTTGTTTTTCCAACCAGAATATTATTTTGTAAATCCACAGAAAATAATTTTCTTTCGAAATTATTTACGAAGAAAGGAAAAAGGAAACAAACGAAAAATTCTGTAAACAGAATAATTCGAATCTGTCTTAAGATTGTTGGACCAATCTTCTGTGTAAATAAAAAAACTTGAAATAAATTCAAACAAAATAAATAAATAACATACCGGATTTATTTATCGAACCGAAATAAAATTAAGACCAAGTCGAGTGTGTGACACTCTGTCCTTAAGACAGATTCGCCCGCTACGGTACTTACGGTTGAGTGGCATCTATCTCCCAGGATACAATGATCTTCACAAATTGTAGTAGTACTCCAAACAATTTGTTCGCCAAACCAAACCTGTATTCTAACTCTCTGAATTTTATTCTAATACTAAAATGAAGAATAATACACCAATGCACCAAAGATTACAAACTGGACAGCAACAAATATTTTAGACTGATTTTTGGGATCAACCTGGACTGCTGGAAAAGGAATAGAATTTATAGACAAAAATTTCAGTCCGAACAGGTGCAACCTGTTTAAAATAGGTTCTGATTGTATGCCAAAGAACACTATTATTCAAACTATTTTGAACAAGTAACCGTTGGTCAAAGATAAAAGTGCTGTTGCAACTTTTGAACATTTTATTCAAACTTTTGAATAAGCAACCGTTTGGTTAAAGTTTCAAAAAAGCTATTGGTACATTATTTATTAAACTATTTGAAATATATATATATATAACAAATTGAATAGTTTAATAAATAAAGAAAAGAGGTATAAATTTTAAGAAACCACTTAGGAACCCAAAATTTAAATTTAGAATTAAATTAAATTCCCTCAATTACAAACTTTAGGAAACCACTCAAGAACTTAAAATTTGAATTTAGAATTAAATTAAATTCTCACAATAATTTTATTGAAAAAAATTCAAATGAATTTTAAAAATTAATGTTAGACCCGAAAACGACATCAACTTTCCATTCACTCAAAAATGGTTTTAACGTTTCGTCTTCACCGTGTGACTTGTCACGCGGCAAGGAACACTTCACCTCTTCGGACCCTTCCCAAACAACGTTTGGGGCCCACTCAATTTTGGCCTCAAAATCGATCCAAAATATGCCTATAAAACACCATTTTTTCCAACATAAACTTTGATAGCTATTAATCAGAGGTGGCAAAGGACGACGTTGGGGAAAAGAAGAATTTTTCATCAAAAGAGCTAAAGCTGATTATAGGGGGGAAAAAACTTAATAATAAAATAAAAATATTCCTCACAACACCTATTAATGTGAGAGCACAATTCCCCTTGAACAAATCTTTTTTCCTGAGACGAGAATGAGCAAAATATTTCAATGTCCCGTTGGGTGCAACGAAAAATGCTTGCAAATAATTTCATTTTTGTTTTTTGAAATTTGAGGGGTAAAGTGACCTAGTATATATGTATGCAAAGGAAAACAACAAAAATCAAGAATTTTTTATTTGGTTGGTTGTGGTCGGTTCTTGACTATGTATGTTTCCTACAATAAATTAAAATCAATAGAATACTACGTTGTTTTAATAATAATGTTACAGACTATGAAACAAAACACAAAAAAAAAAAAATACTAAGAAAAGTAGTCAATGAGTGTGAGCTCTACTATACAAAAGTTCAAATTTAAACCACCCACTACTTTTCTTAAATTTTTTGTATTCTTAGTCCCTACCATCATTATTGTTTTTCTAACAATCCTATGGGTTGAATTGCATAACCTTTGGTGCAAACCTCATCAACCTATCCAAAGCAATAGGTGTGAGCTTCCTTGCAAATAAGAAACAAACATTGGTGATATTCCCATTGTACTGACATTTCCTACCACTCTTCAATTTCTCCAAAATCTCAATAGTCACACCTGTTCTCACAAACTTAGCTGGGTGTAAACCTCCCTTTTACCAGTCAACCCAAGTCAAACTTCTATTTGAATTCCTCTCCGAAAATCTTTTACTCACAAACGTTGGCAAGTAATGCTCATCGGCACAACATGAACTCTTGCAATGCTTTCGAAATAGTAGAAAATATTTTGTGTCTGAGATAACCTCAACAGCGAGATCTCGATCCATTTTGAACCATTGAGCTCCTTTTCTCTATTGTCGAATTGTGATGGTGAGACTCATTTCATGGCAATACCGTCCATGACCTACCAGGCCAGATAAATCAAAAGATTCTACAAAGTTTTTGAAGAGTTAGATAAGAGTAAATGGTAGAGAAGTTGAAGAGAGAGATGCATGATTCAAAGAGGATAACAAATCGTTGATTGGAGAAGTCAAGAAGAGTATTTACTAGTAGGCAATGCTCTATTTCCACCATGCTAACACTTCCCACATTGAACTTTCATCATTATACGTGACAATTCTATAAGATGTTATATATATAGATTGTCAGACACATGAATCATGAATTTATATATCAATGTAATTCCCAACACACCCTCCTGCCTATTTAATTATAAATAAAGAGTAAATATATCGATGTTATTTTTTTAACATTATTTGATTTTGAATGAATAACCATTAAAAGATTATTACCATGACCCTTTTTAAAAATGTAAGACACCAAAATAAATATAGGTTGTCTATTATCTATCTATCTATCCATCTACTATTTACTTCTACTACTACTATAAAAAGAGTGAAGCCTTAGGCGTGTTTTCTATTTTTTTTTTAAATTCCAAAGATGCCCTTCACACTTGCCACAATGTTAATGCTTTCTCTCAATGATTACGGTTGAACACAAACCGTTGTGACTCTTTGCAAAGTGAAAAGTTAGAGATCATGAAAAAACTTTCATGAAAATAATCATGAAAGAATTATGACCATTGGATTACCTTGATTAGTGTGTGGTGCTTTATTTTAAGTGTAATCTAAGGGTTATAAATCTTTCATGATCATTTTCATGAAAGTTTTTTCATGATACCTAGTATTGCTCATTTGCAAATGTGTGAAGCATAAAAACATACTCTCCATTAACTCTGTTTCATTTCCCACCAATTCCTAGGGATCACAATTTCACAAAACAGTACATCTCTATGCATCTCCATCTTGTCAAATTTCAAAGTCATTTTTTCTCTAGAAAAGATACCAAATTCTTGAGGAGGCTTCTCTCGAAAAGATCCCAAATTCTAAACAAGGCCATGAAGATTGCACTTCCTTTATATAGGTTCCAATATATAATTAATATTTACTATTGAGGAGCGAGGTATGTAAATCAAATGTTTTTTTTTCTTTTTTCTTTTTTCTTAATAGTGTTTGGTTCACCGAAAAAAATGTGGAATAAAATTATCATTATATTAGAATGTCCATTTTCATGTTTTGTTCAATTAAAAAATAATAATAAAATATATTACAAATGGAATCATTATTTGCCATGGTAAGTGAATGATAATTTTATAGGAAGGCTAAGAAATGAGCATTCCATTTTATTCTAGTAAATCAAACATAACACAAGGGTAATGATATACAAATATAAATTTTATATAAGAAATTTATACACAAAGATGTGACCCTTTTATCTTCATTTTATTTTCAACTAAAACACCATTTTATGATAATTTATAATTTTAAAATTGGCACGCAAATTAATACTGGTTGAGATTTTTTTAGTTATATATAATTATCAATCAAAGGTGCATGCTATTGACAATGAGTAAATCAATTGATTTTACTCTGAAATACATTCTTAATGTTGCTTTTTCCTTCACACCGGTTTGCCTCCAAAGGATGCATCACTCCTCAAGGGCAACCCAACATTTTTTCCGTCTTGGGTGACCAAAATAACAACACTGCTTACCTGTTTGTACTTTTTCTCTCTTTTCAGCATTTCTCCCAAAATTTATCTTATGTAGTTAGAGTTGGACTTTATAAGCCTGTGTTAGATTTCTTTTTGAAGGACACTATAGGAAAGATTGAAAAAATATATATATATATTTTTTTTTGGTAATTCGGTATCCAACAAATTCACTAAAAAAGGAAAAAAATAAAAAAATAATAAAAACTAGAATTTAATAAATTGTCAACCCACCCCCTGCCATGGACTCTGAAAATAGACAACTCTCGTTGTAAGTTTGTATGGATCTTAGTGAATGGTTTAATTTTAACAACGCACTTTTATAACAAATCATTTTGAACCTAAGTTAAGAATATATTAGTACATCTAAGATATTTTGTATGTTTAATTGTCTCTCAAATACAAGAAGTTTCTGCAATTTTTATTTGAAAAATGAGTGAGACCCCCTTTGTGGAGAACCCCTACAACCCCCTTACTGATCTACACCATTCATGATGTGTGGGGTCCATTCATGTATCTGTGGGGTCCACATCATGAATGGTGTGGATCACAAAGGGGGTTGTGGGGGTCCTCCACAAAGGGGGTCTCTATCATTGCTGTTTTTATTTTTATTTCTTTTGATCAAAATAATATATATATATGATTTATTTGTTAGCCAGCTATCTATTTATATAATAGTTATTACTAATTATATATTATTGGAAGCACATCAAAATAACATAGCTTTATAAATAAATAATAAAAAATGTCAGACATGTGAGAAGAGTATGAAAACTAAGCAAGTAAAAAGGTTAACAATTTTTATTTATTATTTTTTATGTGACTAGATGTTCAAGCCAACTTACACGCACCTCGATTAATCCTAAAACCCACACAAAACACCCCCTCTACGTAAATAGCTCAAATCTCGGACAGAATTATAGAAATTATGTGCACAGCTTTTACAAACCACATTTCGAAAATAAAACCACGATATCAATAAACATAGGAAAATTCTAATATACACCCTTTGAAAATGGGGCACCATATTCATCCTTAGTTGTGTCATTTTCTTCTTTAGTTATGATTATTTTTTTTTTAGTTATGATATTATTTTAGTTATGACTTATGAGTTCTTTAATTATGCCTCATGTTGTATTCAGTTATGATATTTTTTTATTTTTTTTTTATAGTTATACCTCAAAAAGTATGAAGTTATGCCATTTTTTTTTTTCAATTATAAGGTGCATATGATACACAACTTTTTAAATGGTGTGCACCATGGTGTTTCCTATAAACATGTACATAAAAAGAAAACATGATGGAGAAAGTAGCAACCATTATGGTTATATCCCCAAAAGCAAAGTGTTAGAAGACCTCAAGCAATTTCTCAAGTAGTCAAGTAGTTATGGAGATGACACTTACGTGTTAAGGTGAGTGAGATTTCAAGTTCGAGTCTATGGAATGACCTGGCTTGCATTATAATCTAACTATTAACATATTAACTATTATCTTGTGCCAAAAAAAGAAAATGAAAGAAATTTTAAATCATTAGAAAGTAATTACCTCTAACTTCGATGAAGAACATATGTTACTATCTAATTTTAATTCAAATTCAAATAGCCAAAAGAAAAAAAAGAAAAAAAATTAAAGAAATTCAAAATTTCTAACTTCAATAAAGAACATTGACTACTATCTAATTTTAATTCAAATTTAAATAAATGTTTTTAATATTGTACCGTACCGACTGGTATGTATTATTTTAGAAACAAAACGATACTTACATAGTCTAATTTCGTTTCGCCTAAAATATCGACCACTACCAAAAGGTACCAGCCAAAAAATATAATACCAGATAAATACTGAAAAATTTTCTTTTTTTGGGTGGTGGTTTAGAATATTAAAATTATAAAAACTTATATTCGATACTTTCTTTGAAATACCTTAATTTATTTTATTCAACAGAGATAATATACTTTTAAGGAAAATTGACCAGTAAATCCTATTTTGTAGACTTGTAATCCATAAAATCCTAAATGGTTTTTTGGTGACTGAGTGGTCCCTTAAATTATTTGTTGACTATTTTGCCATTGTTAGTACAGTTGGGAGACAGGTGGCGTGGTTATGTATGGAAAAAATGTGGGGTGTTTGTGTGTCACATTATTCGAAAAATGCACTAGTAGCTCTTTAAAGTTTAATTATTTTTAACACACGCAGTGTGAGATTTGAATTCCTTACTAATTGTTTTTTGGCGCGTAACATGAAGACACGCAGTAATTCAATCAAATTGGATCCGCCACGTTAGAGTGTCACATGTCACATTTAGGAAAAGTACATTAAGGAGTTTTTAATTTTTTTAGAATGTCATAACATACCTGCCACATTGTCACATTTGAAAAAAGTATACTAAGGAATTTTTTTTTTTTAGAGTGTCACATCATACCTATCACGTTATCACATTTGGAAAAATTACACTAAGGATGAGTAAAATTTTGGAGTATCACATCATACCTGCCACGTTGTCACATTTGAAAAAAGTACACTAACAAGTTTTTAATTTTTTTGAATTGTCTCATCGTTAGAATGTCACATTAATATATGTCACATTAGAGTATCACATCAAACTTATCACACATTTAAAATAAATAAATAAACTTTCCCAATTAAATAGTGAGAGTATATCTGTCTAACCAATACACATCCACGTTTGAAAAAGGACTTACTGGGAGTAATTCTATTTTCACACCTAATTATCTCAGTACACACATTTAATGAAATATTATTTTAATAACAATTATACTCTAAACTAAAATGACCATAATGGACATCTATTAACACCCATAATATTATATGAAAATACTCTGTACACATCTTTTAAAAATAAAAAATAAAAAAAATAAAAACTCAATGTACACATTTTGAGTAAAGAAAAACTAAATCCTAATTTTTCTATTATTGTCGCTTTGCTTGCTACACACTATATATTCCTCTATTGCTTGCAAAACAATACTCTCATAACAACTCTTATATTGTTTTAATATCTAAGTTTATACTCTATTAGTGATGAAAATGTTAAATTTTTCGTGCATTTTTTTTTCCTTTCGCGGTTTTAAGTCGGACAACCAGTGCTGAATTATTTCATTATATCCGAATATCAACTGCCAAAATTTTTTTTCTTTTTTCTTTTTTTTGAACAAATTTATCGAACTAATCACTTTTATTTGGAAGTAAATTTTTGAAATAAATACATAATTTCGAAAAAAACTACGGCTGAAAGCTCACAATCAACAGTATCGATTCAAAAAACAAGGACTTTGGTTCTTCAATATAGTTTTCATTTTGACTGTGTTCTTCAATGGGTCTTCACTTTGATTGTTGTAGCATTGTGGGTCTGCAAATTTTCAAACCATACCAGTGTGTGGAATAAGGGACAAGTATATGGAATGAGGGTTGAGGGTGTGTGTGTACAATGGTTCAGTGAAGCATATAATTGATACATTTAGTATATGGATTGAGAAAATTAATTAACAATTAAATTACAAAGTGTGTGTACTAAGAAATAATGTGGATTGAGATAATTAAGTGTGTGGAAATAGAATTTCACACTTACTGGTCACACACTACACCTAATAAAGACTCTTCAATTAATCATTTAAAACGTGGGACCAAATGATACATAAATTCTCAAAATAAAACTCTCTAATAAATTTCCCTACTTTTAAATCTCTTTTACATATAAATTTATAATTTATGATATATATTATCAAATTATTTATTACTAAATAATATTTTATATATATATAATAGTTTTGCGATAAATTCAAAACGACATCCGTAATAATAAGTACTATACTAATACTAATGAAAAAAACGATATCTATTCCAATATAGTGAGGGTGTTTGGTGTAATTTATTATAAATTAAAAATTGATAATCAGAAAATTAAAATCAGAAGCACCCCTTCCCCGTGAAATTCTATTTCCATACACTAAATTATCTCTGTGCACATCTTTTCTCAATCTACACCTTTAGTAATTTGATTTTTACTTCTTTATCTTAATCCACACACTTCACATTCTAAATATACCCTTACCTTCTCTGTGCATATCTTCTTTTATGATGGTTGATTTCCTGAATAGGTGTGATATTTCATATACGATATTATAATGAGTATGAACTAATGTAAAATGTCAAGTGAAAACGAGTTCGGATCCTCTTGCCGCCTTTTCATCATAGTAATCTCTTTGATTTACACATTGCATCATTTTTTTTTTTTTTTTTGGCTGCATCTCGACAATGATTCAATAGCAGCGAGTTATAATACAGAGCAACCATGGGGACAAGCTTGTGGGGATATTGCATGAAACAGGTTCTAAAGAACTTATAATCTTGTGCCATGGATTTAGATCCTCAAAGGTTGGTAATTGTAATTGGAGTTGTGATTTGATTTAGCAGATAATATGAATAGCAACTATTTGTGGTGTTGTTTTATTTTTATTTTTATTTTTGATGATTTTCCTTTGTTATGATTTTCAAGATCGCATTCCTATAGTAATTCTTACTGCTGTTCTAGGGAAAGCAGGAATTAATGCCTTCTCCTTTGACTTTGTTGGCAATGGGTAAGTTGTTAGGAGTGAAATCCAATAGAATTATGGAAAAATTGTGAGATGTGTGGGGGTAAGATAGTGGTGGATGAGATGGTAATTTTGTTAAAGGATAAAATTGTGATTCTGAAAAAATTTATCAAGTGTATGGGAAATTCTATTTCCACACATCATATTCCCTCAATCCACACACTTAATAAATTATTTTTATATTGCATTTTTATCCTAAAATAAAAATACCAAAATACCCATATATTAAATCATGCGCGCGTCTCTCTCTCTCTCTCTCTCAAATCCCCTCTCTTTCTTTCTAGATCTAATTCATTATCTCTCTCTCTCTCCATCATAGGAGGCGAGGGCTTTGATCACTGCTGGCCGCCGTTCTCATGGCTCCGGTCAGCCGTCGCTCCTCCTCGACTTTTCCTCCTTCAATCTCCGCCATCGCACTCACTGTCAACCGTCGCTCCTCTACAACTAGCAAACCCCCTTCTCTCTCTCTTTCTCTAGCTTTCTCTCTCTATGACTCATCTTCATCATCCTCTATCATTGCAGGGCCCCAACCCCTGATCTTCCTCGCTCACTGTCGCTACCACCAGTGCGGAATAAGAATTGTGGCAGTTGGAGACGATCGGAGTGGGTGTCTTTTGAAGATAAGGGGCACAAGGGGAGGAGGTGGGGTATTGAGACGAGAAGGAGAGAAGAGTGGCTGTTGGCTACCGGCGGACGGCAGTGGACAGTGGCCAAGGGTTATGGTTAGGGTTTGTTGGAGAAGATGAGGGTAATATGGTATTATATGAAAATTAAAGGTGTGTATTGAGATAAAATCAACATATTTAATTTGTGTGTGGTGTATACTGAGTAAATGATGTGCACTAAAGTCATGTTTGATTCACAAGACTAATAGTGAAGTATTAATAATCCTATTAAATTAGTGTGGTATTCACTATCCAATTGGATTAATATCTATTGGATTAATAATCCCACCCCTTCCCCATTACTAATAATCCTACAAATTTGTTGGATTAATTATCTGTTGGATTAATAATCCTAAACCAAAATGTTAAAACAAACATAGGATAATTGGGCCTACGGATTAATAATCTCAATCTCATGCTCTGATCCACCCAATCAAACATGCCATAAGAGGATTGTGATGTGTAAATAGAATTACCCCAAGTGTATGGAGTAAGGAAACTTGGTATGTGAAAATAAAATTTCTCCCCTTCCCAATTTCTAAATAATCAAATTTTCTCAACTTATTTAATCTATTTCTATCAAAAAATTATATAAAAATTGTACCAAACAATCTGGCTTAAATTTTCAAATTAAAATAATACTCACCCCTATTATCCACACCAAACAGTATTAATCTTCCATTTAAATGAAAAGCAACATCCATGTGCACCGCACTTGCCCATCCATTTTACTAGCAGAGAGAAATGTCGAGAAAACTCAAGAATTGAGAGAGAGAGAGAGAGAGAGAGAGATATGTTGAGAAGAAAGCCCAGCAAAATCGAAGTCAAAGTTGAAGACAAAGAAGAAATCGAAGAAGCCCGCAGGCGCTCCACCGCCGCATCCGCCACCGGTACCGGCGCGGCCACTCTCCTCCAACACTTTGACGGGTCCTTGAAAGACCCCTCTTCCAAATCCCACCGAATCGGCCTCTCCTCCTAACCCTAACCTTAACCCTAGTAAGTTTAGAAATCAATGGAGGTGAAAGTGAAGCTTCGTCTGGCTGACTCCGTCGCCCATCAGAATCTCGTCTCTATCCTCTCACCCTTCCACCGCCAGACCCACCACCAATACAACGCCTTCTTCGACTTCCCCGCCTCCGAGCTCTCCTCTCGCGGAGCCGTCCTCCGCCTCCGCTTCTATGACCATGATGCCAAGTGCGTCGTCTGTCTCAAAGCCAAATCTGTGCTGGTTGACGGCGTGAGCCGTGTCGAGGGGGAAGAAGAGGAGATGGACCCCCTGCTCGGCCGCGACTGCGTGGCGGACCCCTCCAAGCTGGCTTCGGTGGATTTGAGGATTATGAAGAGGGTGAGAGATGAGTTTGGGGTTGTTGGTGGAGGAGGAGGAGGAGGGTTTGTGTGTTTGGGTGGGTTTAGGAATGTTAGGGGAGTTTATGACTGGAATGGATTGAAATTGGAGGTCGATCAGACAATGTATGATTTTGGTACTTGTTATGAGATCGAATGCGAGAGTGCAGACCCCGACAAGGTCAAGAATTTGATTGAGGAGTTTCTCAAGGATAATGGGATTCATTATTCTTACTCAGAGGCTTCAAAGTTTGCAATTTTCCGATCCGGGAAGTTGCCACAGTAAGTCAATTCTAAGGCTTTTTTTTTTTTTTAAATGTTTGTTATTGTTTGAATAAGAGCTTTATCACAATTTATCATCATTGGATGTATTTATGGGTATTTTGGGTTCTCTCTCTTGTATGTTAGTTGGAATTTATGGGTATTTTGGGTTCTCTCTGTTATATGTTTGGATTGAGTGATTTGGAGAGAGAAGAAAAGAAATAGAGTTATATGTATTTTTCTTATTTGTTTGGATAACCTAAGTAGAGAGAAATGGGAAGAAATAAAGAGAAACTCATTTCTCTTATAAGCTCCATTTTCAATCTTCCCAAAAGTGGAGAGATTGGGAGAGAAAAGAAACCACTATTTTCATAATATCAATTTTGTCCTTATAAAAATAAAAGAAATAAAATGATTGAAAATATAAAAAGGTTATTTTGGTAATATAACATAAAATAATTTCTTTTCTTTTCTCTTAATGAAACCTAACCAAACAAGAATAAGAGAAATCACAATCATTTCTTTTCTTTTATTTCTTTCTTATCCAAACAAAGAGGAGAGAAATTATAATCATTTCTTTTCTTTTCTCTTATTATTTAAGTAATCATTTCTTTTCTTTTTTCTCCTATGTTCCCAAAGTTCCCAAACATAGTTAAGGTATGGAAAGTTCAGCTATTTAGGCCCTTCTTAACATTAGATAGCAACATCCTGAATAAAACATTGCAATTTGCAAACAATATAATGAATCTTTTGGATTATGTTTGTGTATTCACTTGTCTGAATAAAAGCTTTAGATCTGCCAGATTGGCGATATTTATGGGTCTTTTGGGTTATTTAGTTGTTGGTTATGTCCATATTTTGTATAGAAAGTTAATTTTTTGGCTCCCCCATGTATTAGAAAACAATATAGGCATCTAGATCATGACTGAAACTAAGCTTGAGAATGGCTTTGTCATCATATCGTGGCTGAAAGATGGTTAGGAATACGGAGTGTACTATTTGAATTTAGAAGATTTTGGCGAATAAATAACTAATCAAGTTCTCCTTTTGGATTTGAATTTAGAAGATTCGGATGGTTGTTGAAACGAGTCCGGATCCTCTCCAGCCAAAAGTCCCTCCTGTCCTCCGGTCAAGGGCCACGATTTGGCCACGTGGCCCTTTGAAGATCTACGGCTCAGATAAAAAAAAAAATTGAATTTCGTTTCTCTGCAAATCTTGCCCATTGACAAACTCTTCCCAGCCCTACCTCAAGTTTAAGACGAAGGGGAACAGCTATTTTGGAAGAAGAAAAAGAGGAAAAATCAAGATGATGAAGATTTGTAGATCCGGATCTGCAGAGGATTTTTTTTTTTGTTTGTTGATGAAGATGATGATGTTGAAGATGTTGAAGATGAAGATGTTGAAGATGATGAAGATTTGATGCGTTTTCCATAAATGGAATCTGCAAATTTACAGATCATCAATGGACAATTTTTTTTTACAGATCATCAATGGAAAATTTACAGATTTCAAATCTTGATGTTTATGCAGATGTTTTCCATTGATTTTTTCCATTGATGTTTATGCAGATTTCAAATCTTGATGTTTATGCAGATTACAAATTTTTTTTACAGATCATCAATGGAAAACATCAAAATTTTATGGTTTGTGTGAAAATTTACAGATTTTTGCAGATTTTTTTTACAGATCATCAATGGAAAATTTACATAAACCATAAATGGAAAACATTCTTTTTTTTTTTTTTTTGTGCCGATCCAACACCACCCTCCCCCATTCTTCATCTAGATCTGAATTTTTTCAGAGCAAAATGCATGCACAAATCAATAACTCTCCACCCTACCCCATTCTTCTTCAATGACTCTTCAAATTTGTGACTTCATGATTTTAACATTTGATGATTTTAAAAGCTGTTAAAATCAAATCCAGATTTAAACTTTTCTTTGAATCTGGGATTTTAACTTTTAAACAAACCCAGAATTTTTAAATCATGATTTTAATCCATGATTCAAAGAAAAGATTTGCAGATTTTTAAATCTCTGAAACTTTGGATTTTGTTAGGGGTGACGTCGGAATGAAACTTTGAATCCAGAGAGCTCTCTTTGCTCAGATTTGGCCGTCGGAATGAAGCTTTGTGGCTGTGATGAAACAAAAGAAATTCAATTTTTATCTGAGCTGCTGCTGCTATGTTGAATGAAAGAAGGAAAGAAATTCAAATTTTTTTTTGATCTTCATGGAAGCTGCTGCTGCTGTGTTGAACGAAGAAGGAAAGAAAATTCAATTTTTTTTTATCTGAGCCGTAGATCTTCAAAGGGCCACGTGGCCAAATCGTGGCCCTTGACCGGAGGACAGGAGGGAGTCTATGGCTGGAGAGGATCCGGACTCTGTTGAAACATAGTTGACTATGCTTCCTTGTTCTGTCAAATGCATAAGAATTCACTTGTTATAGAAAAATTGGTAATGGACAGGTTTTGTGGCTCATCCTTTTTCTCAAGTTTTCCAGGAACTTCACCATTCTTTTTCCTTATGAACTCTGCAAAAATTTTAAATCCTTTATGTATTTACATGTTTTTTTTGGTAGGTAAGTTATATATTTTATACCAAAAATTAGATGGTATAATGAAGTTTATTACATGCCTAAAATGCAACGCACCCTTCAAAAAAGGAAACACTCCTAGTTACTAACAACATAATCTATATAGATTTTAAATAAGTCCAGAGCTAGGCTAAATCAGTACAACATTGAATAAATAAATTTTAAATAAAGTTCTAATCAACACTACTAGGACAAGAAAACCAGCCCATAGTTTGGGGCAAGTCAGTTCATAGTTTTCACCAAACCCAGCCCATGGTTTAAACAAAACCACCCATGGGTTTTGGAACAAACCCAGTGTGGATTTGAACAAACCAGCAACAACACTGCAGTAGCTCTTTAGCAATTTAGCAGCAGCAACGGCAGGCACACATGAAGATCGGTTGGCCAAAACCCCGGCTGTGCTGGAATAAAAATACCATCTCCAACATATATAAACATCTCCCAACATATTTATTTACATTTACATAGCTGCTGCTAGTGATTTTTTATTTTATTTATTTATTTATTTATTTTTTCATAGGGGCGTACTTTCCCTTACCAAGCAATGCATTTAAGGGTTATTTTAAGCTGCAGATACACTCTCCTGATTTAGAGAAAAGATTTGTTATAGATAATAGAGTTGATGCACATGAAGCATTTAGCGCAATAATTAGAGTTGTTAATTTGTCTCTTAACTCTAAATTCTTAATGGTTTGTAGAGGTGACTAAACTATTAGAACTTACATGGTTGCCTAAGCTCACAAAGGATATTTTTTTTTAAAAAAAATTATTGTCGAAGGCCCAACTTTTCAAAGGCTTAATTAGATATTTTGATATTTAGTTTAAGGCTTCCAAAAACCTTGGGTTGCTACTGTGATTCAACTATTAAGCCACTTAAACTGTTGTTTGAGGCTCTCAAGGAACTTTTAAAAAAAAATAAAAAATAAAAAATTTGTCAAAGACCCGAACTTTATGATTAACTGTGATTTAATTAAGTTAAATGTTAGAAATTATAAATTATGTATATGAGAAATGAGCAAGAAAAAATAACCAAAAAAAAAAAAATTAGGGTTTGAAGGTAATACAGTGATTTCACATATGTAGTTAATGGAATTAACCGTTACACTTTGGTCTAAAATCACATGAAAACTTTCTAGTTATATTTGAACAATAAGGGACAAAATGAAATGGCCTCAAATCACAAGAGTTTAAATGAATTTTGTCTGTTTATATTATTGTCCCTTAAATTCAAAGTTTAGTAACCTAAAATTATAGTCCAAATTGTTCAACATTAAGGGTTATTTTTAAAATAAGCTTTAAGAGCATCTCCAACGGTTTATTATAATTTTCACCAAATTTGAGTAAAAAACAGCTGATTTTCTCAATCTGATACAGGTAGCTCAAACGGTGTGCATTAAAAGGGAAGGGGACATCTGGTGGATCGACCGATAAGGCTTATCAAAATTCACAGCATGTCTACAACAAAATGACACAAAACTAAAAAATTTTATCAAACTAACATAAACTGAAGCTCACTGGAAATTTTTTTTATAATGACACGAAACTAAAAAAATTCACAGCAAGTCTACAACAAAATGTAATGCTATTATCAAACTGAAATATGCTGTCAACCCAACTGAAATTCACAACATGCTATTATCAAACAGATATATTTTATAGAACACAGCAGCAACGATAAGTTTTCAAAATACTCTGTCAACCCAACGGTAAATTAGTGGAATTGCTGATACAGAACGACTAGTTCTCAACTCAAAATATGTATATAGGATGTAACTTTATTTGCATTTTCATGGGAATTTAAATTTATATCACCCTTCAATTTTTCCTAGTTCACAAAATAACCTACCTATTTGAACCTGTTCCAGAAAATAAACCAGTTCGCACCTGTTCTAGAAAATAAACCAGTTCACAGAATGAGGGAGCCGGTCGACTGGTGGGTCAACCGGCCAGACATCTGGCTAGTTGACCAGTTGGCCCACCCCCAACGTTACAGCACAGTGAATTGGTGAAATCTCGCGCTTGTCCTCAATTTGATGAAAGTTATGTTCCGTTCTCAGTTTGATATCAATTTGGTAAAATAATTGGAGAGGGAAAAAGGGACTTTTTTCATCAAATTTGAATTTGATGCTTAATGTGATGCACCGTTGGAGATGGCCTAAAGAATAATTTATTGATATTGTTCAACATTAAACTTGAATTAGGCTTAGGTCTCGTTTGGAAATAGATTTTTTAGCAATTTTTTGACTTTTTGGTTAAAATATAATGTAAAAAAAACTAATATGTTTGGGATGACTTTAGTTTTTTATGAAAAGATGTGCAAAAAATAGAGAGAAAAGAAAATTTTTGACTTTTTTATATAGATTGTTGGCTTTTTGATTTTTTTAGTGACTTTTTGACTTTTTAGCTAAAATCACCACTTGTCAAACGAGGCCTTAGTTGAAGGTTCACAACGGTTTATTTTTAATAATAGTACAAATAAATTATGCCACCACATTATGTGTTTGTTTTAATAATAATCCAAATAAATCTTCAAATATTAACTTAGCAGTTGTAAATTTATATTGCGGTTAAATAATATCATAACCATTTTTAATTTGTATTATGGCATATGAATAAAGAATCAAAAGAGATAAACAGTTTATTTTTCTTTAAATTGATAAAAATTTAAGTTAAACTTGAGATTTCAAATAGAGTTTTAATAGGTAAGATAATTTTTTTAATTGAGTTGTATCGCCTTCGATTTTGAAAAATCAACCATTTGAATAGGTTTTTTTTTTTTATTATTCTATTCCTAATTTTCTATTCCTAAATTTTGAAGTTTAAAAGACCATGTAAATATAAATTAAAAAATAATAATCTAACAAAAGTTGAATATGTACCAACATGTATTTTTTTTTAATGGTTTTTTTGTTTTCTTTGGCTCCTTGTAGTCAATTTTCTTTTTTCTTTTTTTCTTTTTTTTTTAAAAAAAAACCTACAAAACCATTCAATGATTTCAAATCTCACAAATAAATTTATAATTTTATACAATTTGTAATGGGCACCCATTTTCACTACTACATTCTTTATAAAAATATGTGACATAAGTGTTATGGGTTTTTTATTTTAAAGTTGCTCATAAGCAATTTTCAGATTCCAGTGCACACTGTTCAACGTCTTTCACTTTTTAAAAAATTTAAAAATTTAAAAATTCAAGAATTTTGATTTAGATATCCATTTTCAATAAAAATTTTATTTTTAGATTGTTCTCTTCGAGATCTATCAAATAAGATTCATGATGAATATGAAATTTTAGGGAGAAAAAATTTGACAAAATCTCATTGAGTAAGCTATCTTCAGTTAGTAAAATTTTTAAAATTTCTCTAAGAGAAAATAAGCAATTTTAAAATTTATCTAAAGGAAAATAAGCAATTTTGAAATTTATGTGAGAGAAAATAAACAATTCTAAAATTTCTCTAAGCAATTTTGAAATTTTTTTGAGAGAAAATAAGCAATTTAAAATTTCTTTGAGCAACTTTGAATGAAGAGCAACAATAGAACCAAAAAAAAAAAGGGAAGCAAAAAGGATTTAAACAACTACATTCAAAACATTGAGAGATCTTACCTAATACATTTCTTATCATAATCTTTAAGCTTCTACGTAAAAGGTGAGGGGATTAATGCCTGATTTTCTCAAGTATTAAACAATCATTGTAAACTTTGATAGCTATTAATCTTATGTAGAGGTGGCATTTGGCGAAGAGAACAATTTCTCATCAAAAGAGCTAAAGCTGATTATGGAGAAAAAATTAATAAAAAAATATTCCTCACAACACCCATTAATCTGAGAGCACAATTCCCCTTGAACATTTTTTTTTTTTTTTTTTTTTTTTTTTTCTCTGAGAGGAGAATGAGCAAAATATTTCAATGGCTATTGATTTTAATTTATTGTAGGAAACATGCATAGTCAAGAACCAACCAAAACCAAACAAATAAAAAATTCTTTTTGTTGTTTTTCTTTACATGCATATACTAGGTCATTTTATCTGTCAAATTTGAAAAAACAAAATGCAATTATTTGCAACCATTTTTTGTTTCACCCTATGATCATTACAAATAAATGATACCGACTAAGAAATCAGACATAAAAAAATACTAAAAGAAAGTAGTCTGTGAGTGTGGGCTCTATACTATACAAAAGTTCATTTAAACCACTCATTACTTTTTTTAATCATTTTATATTCTTTAGTCCCTAACATCATGACATTTCTAATCTTTTGGGTTGAATTGCATAACCTTTGGTGCAAACCTCATCAACCTACCCAAAGCAGTAGGTGTGAGTTTCCTTGCAAATAAGAAACAAACATTGGTGATATCCCCATTGTACTCACATTTCCTTCCACTCCTCATTTTCTCCAAAACCTCAATAGTCACGTCTGTTCTCACAAACTTAGCTGGGTGTATACCTCCCTTTGACCAGTCAACCCAAGTCAAACTTCTATTTGAATTCTTCTCCGAAAATCTTATACTAACAAACGTTGGCAAGTAATGCTCATCGGCACAACATGAACTCTTGCAATGCTTTTGAAATAGTGGAAAATATTTTGTGTCTGAGACAACCTCAATAGCTATATCTCGATCCATTTCGAACCATTGAGATCCTTTTTTCCATTGTTGGATTGTGATGGTGGGACTCATTTGATGGCGATACCGGCCACGGCCAGCCGGGCCGGGTAAATCAAAGGATTCTACAAAGTTTTTCGAAGAGTTTATTAGATAAGAGTAAATAGTAGAGAAGTTGAAGAGAGGGATGCATGATTCAGAGAGGAGAACAAATTGTTGGTTGGAGAAGTCGAGAAGAGCATTGGCTAGTAAGCGACGCTCTGCTTCCACCATGCTAACACTTCCCCATTGCACTTTCTGCATTATACACGAGAATTCTATAAGATGTGATAGATATAGACTACATAGTCAAGCACATGAGTGACGAATTTATATGCCAACGTTATTACCAACACACCCTCCTGCCTATATAAATATAAATAAAGAGAAAATATATCACTGTTATTTTTTTTAACATTATTTGATTTTTAATGAATATCCATTAAAAGATTATTAGCATGACCCTTTTAAAAATGTAAGACACCAAAATAAATTTAGGTTGTGTCTATTGTCTATTATCAAATAAAACAAATGAAAGGCATTTCTAGAAATTTTTAAGCCTCAAAGAACTTAGGGTTCTCTATAATAGCATTACACCATCTGTACAGACATAATTGTTAGTATTAAATTTGTACCTTACTTTAACGAATTATAAAAATATTTTTTTTATCCGTATCTTATTTTAAGTGTTGTCATATTATTGTACCATAGTGAATTCGTTATTAGGAGGATAGTGTACATCCTACTAAATGCGGATTTGGAGTGAAGGTATTCTAGTATTTCCATACTTGTAATGAGTTGTCATAATTTTAATGTATTTATAATTGAAAGGGAGGCAACTATCTCTGTAATCTTTTGTAACATTTTTTATCATAGTAAAAATCACAACAGTCGTAGACATAATTATAATTTTGGATAAATTATGTAAATTTTGTGTTTGTCATATGTGTGTAATTTATTTTTCTTGTGTGTTTGTTCTTTTTTATATTTTGTGTTTCATCAATCTTAATTAGATGTTATGGATTTCTAATACTTGTACCAGTATCAGTACTCGTGTCCATGCTTCATTGGCACTTTTCGTCATTTTGATCTCCAACCTATCAATTATGTTAATTTTATCTTCAAAGTATTAAATGTATGTTAAAGTGGTCATCATGCCTCGGCCTATCATTATTCATTGTTAGAATCTTGAGTATTTTATAATTAAAAATTGCATCTTAAAAAAAAAAAAAAGAGTTTAATTACACCTTTACTCAGCATAGGAACCTTGGATCATTTTTGTAAGTAATATTTCAATTGTGTCAATTTATGAAAAGATAATTTTTTTAACAGAATCTAAGTGTATTTTTTAAAAAATACTCCTAACTTTGACAACGAATGCTGATGGTGTCAAACATGGAGACCATTGTAAGGAGTCGTTTCGCATACAGATAAGAAGTTTCATTTTTTTTTTTTAATTTGTTGTCTTTAATATTTTTTAAAAATTTGTGTCAATTTTTTTTTTATTTATATTTTCTTGTTCGAGTAGATGAATCTGAAAGTTACAAAGAAAAAAATCAAAAAAATTTTATCAAAGACAAAAAAAAAAAAGAAAAAAAAGGGCCAAAAAACCAACTGCTCATGACTTTTTACCTTTAGTGGACGTTTTTTCAATTTTTTTTATTTTTTATTTTTTGACTTTTGTGGTTGGTCTAATCGAGTAGAACTTTAAAAAATTTTAAAAAATAAAAAAGCTCGCTAAATACGAAAAAAATATAAAAAAAATTACTAAATTGACCAAATAAAAATATTTAGAATTAAAATGGCTCAAAATGAGAAATAAAATTGTAATTTGCCCAATGTAACTCCTATTTCCAAAAAAAAAGAAAAAGAAAAAGGAAAAAAAAGGATAGGCTTGAGTTGAATAATATTTTATGAGCGACGTGGTGGTTAAGAAGCCAATGCCCTTCGCGTGGACCTTTCGTTGTTAGATAGATCGTGTTCCAATTGTATACGTTTTCGATTATTCCATTTTATAATCTCCTGGTAAACTATACAACAATATTATAAATTTAGAAAAAAATTATTCAAAAAATGATTTAGGAAAAAAAAATGAAAAATTATTTATAAGTCTTATTAAGGAGCCTTATGCTACATATGGTCCTACTAAAAAATTTAAATTTATATTCTCATAAGTCTTGTGTGAAGTTTGTTGACACATTTACCCTCAATATTAGTTGTTAATATCATAAATAATGGTAAAACCATATATAGGAAATTGAATATTACCATAGATTAAATTTGCGAAACGTAACGTGACACCTATATAAACGTAAAGTAACGTGACCATATCAGATGGGACATTACATAAACGTAACGTGACGTAACACCTACATAAACGTAATGTAACATGACACCTACATAAACGTAACATAACGTGCTATGTTACGTTTATCAAACTTCCTAGGTTTTTTATTTTTTAAATTAAATGTGAAAATGTTACTTGTTTATGTATTTTGAAATTCAAATTCATATAAATATGATTTATGGTAACATTCAATTTCCTATATATGGTTTTGCCATTATAGTGTATAATAATATATTAATTCCATTTATTTACAATTCATAGGATCTTGTGGAATACATTCTTATCTAAATAAGATTTGAAACTCTATAAGAAATTACACAGGATTTAACATAGCATAAGTGTCCGAAATAAGACTTATAAATAAGTCTCCCAAAAAAAAAATCTATATTCTAGTATTAGCTTTAAATTTATATTACATATTTACTTTTAGCATAAAATTTTAGATAAATTTTTCATGTTATGTAAACCATATATGCAATTATATAATGAAAGGTCAAAAAGGAACAACCCACTCAAATACGATGACGTGTTGAATTTCGGTATCCAGTTGCAATTTCATTGCCAGTAATGCTACATGTACTAATTAATATTACACACTAATATACAAACTAGTATTATACTATTATGATTAATCCCACCTATTATACAATTTATAAATACTTAAAATTTCTAAAATTATATCACATCATCTATTAATATACTAATTAGTACATTAATTGATAGCATTATTCTTTCATCACTTGACACAAGTTATTAAGAAAATAATTTTCTGTGGGTAGGCTTTTTTTTTTTTTGTTAATTGTTCCATCAATTTTTTTTAGTTTTCCCATTATTGCAGTCATGAAAATAATTTTCTGTGGGCAGACTTTTTTGTCTGTTAATTGTTGTTCCATCAATTGTTTAGTTTTCTCACTATTTATTGCAGTCTTGAAAATAATTTTCTATGAGTACACTTTATTATTTGTTAATTGTTGTTTCATCAATTTTTAAATTTTCCCATTATTGCAGTCTTAATGGTGCCCAGTTACGAAGCATTCCCAAGTAAAATTTTACAAATGGTAATTGTCATGTAGTTAATAGAAGCATGATGTATCGGTAAACATGGTAGATCTGTTCAAAGAGTTAGGCCTTGTTTGGGAAGCGACCTGTTTAGTCAAAAAGTCACTAAAAAATCAAAAAGTTAACAATTCATACAAAAAAGTCAAAGATTTTCTTTTTTCTCTACTTTTTGCATATCTTTTCGTAAAAAATCCAAAAGTCATTCCAAACATACTAGTTTTTTTTAATTTATATTTTAGTCAAGCTAAAAATTAAAATCTTATAAAATCAAGATTGTCTCTAGTGGTTCAATCGAATACTGTGTAATTATCAGGGATCGAGTTAGAACATTTATTTTGCAAAGTCTTTTCAGAAGATTATCGTTAAAAAAAATTATCAAATAATTATAATCACATAATTATATCACATTTATCTTAAAAACAATGAATGATTTATTCTCAAAATTATATTTATTCCCCCCCCCCCCCCTTCCCCCTGTTTTTTATCCAAGTGGACTGCTAATCTCAAATAGCATGGGGATTCGCAATCTAATCCCATAAAATTGGAGATAAAATTATCATTTTACAAAAATTATAAAAGCAACATGTTATATGTTAAGAATTTTTACCGAAATTTATAGATTTAATCTCAATTAACGCACGCATGTTTGGAATTTCATAATGCCTTAAGTGCCATCAGGGCAATGTTTGTTTTTTAGTTATTTGGGTTGTTGTGATTTTGTTTTTGTTTGCGTTGGTTAATCTTTATTTAGATTGTTGTGATTTTGCATTTTTGTTTGTACTTAGTTCTCATCAATTTTTGGTGTAGTGTTATTAGATGATTGTGCTTGTTTTTCGATAGATTAGTTTTACTTTGATACTTTCATTTATGTTTCTTTTATTGATAATTTATTTCAGTATTCTTTGTATATTGATTTTTGTCAATAAAATTTCCATTTTCGCTAATAAAAAAAGAAGAAGTGCCATTAGGGCAGTTCAACCCTATTTAGATGCATTGTATATCAAGTTCATGGAGTAAAAGGTGAAGGTGAAATCATACTTTCGTACATGTTATACTGTGTTTGTTTGAAAGAAAATTATATTCAAGAGTAATGAAATATTTTCCCCCCCAATAATCTTCCCTAGCTTCAACCTAGCTTTCACCATCTATATTTTTTAAATTAAAACATCAATGAAAGCTCCAAATAATGAATAAACAAGCAAATAATTTTTTTTAATAATCCACCTATATAAAATTAAAGTAATAGAGGGAAAAAAAAAAAAAAAAAAGCACAAGTTTAATATGAAAAATTAGACTAAAAAAAACTGACCTTACTGGGAATTCTCCGGCCATGGAAAACTGAATTTTCAGGCTCGGATTGGTTGAAAGATGGATCGGAGTGTACGTAAATTGAGTAGAATCCTTCATGGCCTTTGAAGAACAACTCCCAAAGAGGTGCTAACAAAACTGGCCCTCTGTCAAGAACATGAAGGCAACCTTTGGAACCCTTTTGAATGGGAATTTATGAATTTTGGGAGTCATTGAGGCCCTCCATAGCAATTCTTCGTCGCTCATATCGTGCGTGACATGTGTGGGCTTTTGATATTCTGATGATCTAATATTGGTTTTGGAAGTTTTGGTGGCTGATGGAGGAGGAGTAGGTGGTGGTGGTTGGGTAGCTGGTGGTGGTGAAGAATTAATGGTGAATGAGATATAGAGAAGTGGGTGATTAGTAGATTCAGTGACAAGTCCTTCAGATAGCATGTTAGTAAAATCCCAGAGGTTATGCCACAGGCAAAGAAGATGAAATAAGAAAGGAGATTAGCAGCTGAGGCTGGTGGTTTTTTGGTGTTGATTCTTCTTCATTGTTTAGAGAGAGAGAGAGAGAGAGAGAGAGATTAGATGATGTTCTTAATTATCACAATATATTGATTAAGTCTACATAAAACGTAATGGTATATCATATAATATATTATGGGATTCCTACCTACAATAAACGACCATATTATTTTTTATTAAAATTTTGTTACTAATCTAATTCTAATGTTATAAAACCTAATATTAGTGATAAGATACATTGCTATTCGAGTTCAAAAATAAAAATTAGACCTACTTTTCAAATCTAATGATATTGCAATCAATTAGTATATCATTCTTTCTCATATCTTTCCTAATTATCCATTAATCATAACTTACACATCGTGCCTGTTTGGTAGCGCTTAAAAACAGCTTAAATCAACTTTTAGCTTAAATTAAGTTATTTTGGTGTGTTTGTAAAACTTAAAGGGATAGATTATAGCTTTAATTAAGCTACTTTCAACTTAAATTTGTAAGCAGCTCCAAGGGTACTTCTTGATTTGAGCTTATGCGGCAAGCTGAAATGGGGGGCCGGTAAAATGACTTAAATGCCCTTTACAATTTTTAGTTATTATAAGTGTGCCATGTATATAAACCAAGAGCACTCTTTCTTTCTCTCTCATACAAATGGGAGAGGCGATTTCTAGCGAACCAGGGCGATTTCCAGAGACCAAAGCTCTGGTCTCTTCTCTCTCTCTCTCTCTCTCTCTCTCTCTATCCGGTGTTCTCCGATCGCTCTCTATCTCGATTTGAACCATCGCGATCTGAACCAACACGATTTGAACCATCGCGATCGACAACATGACAAATCCTAGCTCTCTCTCCTTCTTTGCGATCGATGCAGACGGTGAGATAAGAAGGAGGAGGAGGAGGAGGAGGGGGAGAAGAAGAAGGGGCTGCCGGCGTGACAAAACCCTAGCTCTCTCAACGGCTCTCCTCTCTGCTCTCTCAACGGCTCTCTTTCTCTTTCTGTGGATCAATCTCAAACCCTAGCGCCGGTTTGTCACCGCTATGCCCGCCATAGATAGGGTTTTCAATTTTTTTTTTTTTTTTTTTTTTTGGATGTAGAGGTTTTTAGTGTTTTTTTAATAAAAATAATAATAATTAATGAATAAAAAATAATAATTGATGCTAATTAAGACATTAATTGACACTAATTAATTTATAATGAAAAAATGAAAACAAAAATTATACTAATTGATACTATTAATAATTTTAGTATTAATTGATGCTAATTAAGCCATTAATTTACACTAATTAATTTATAATGAAAAAATGAAGAAAAAAAATATACTAATTGGTACTATTAATAATTTTAGTATTAATTGATACTAATTAAGCCATTACTTGATACTAATTAATTTATAATGAAAATTTTTTTATACTAATTGGTACTATTAATACTTTTAGTATTAATTGATGCTTATTAAGCCATTAATTGACACTAATTAATTTATAATGAAAAAATGAAAAAAAATTTATACTAATTGATACTATTAATAATTTTAGTATTAATTGATGCTAATTAAGCCAATTAATTTAAAATGAAAAAAGAAAAAAAAATTATACTAATTGGCACTATTAATGATTTTAGTAGTAATTGATGCTTATTAAGCCATTAATTGACACTAATTAATTTATAATGAAAAAATGAAAAAATTTTATATTAATTGATACTATTAATAATTTTAGTATTAATTGATGTTAATTAAGCCATTAATTGATACTAATTAATTTATTGGTGATGCTACATGCATCTATTAGTAAAATAACTAGTGTACAAACACTAATTATGAGATTATTATTGACCTCACTCATTAATCACATTACAAATTTCAAAAACTTCCTAAATTATACCACATCATCAATTGGCTACACTAGGTTAGTATATCAATTGATACATATAGCATTATTCTTAATTTATAATGAAAAAATGAAAAAAATTTATACTAATTGATACTATTAATAATTTTAGTGTTAATTAATTTATAATGAAAAAATGAAATAATTTTATACTAATTGGTACTATTAATAATTTTACTATTAATTGATGCTTATTAAGCCTTATAATTCACACTAATTAATTTATAATGAAAAATGAAAAAAAATTATACTAAATTACTATTAATAATTTTAGTATTAATTGATGCTAATTAAACCATTAATTGACACTGATTAATTTATAATGAAAAAATGAAAAAAAAATTACGGTGGTGCTACATGCCCCAACTAGTGTACCAACACTAGTTATGACATTGAATAATGCTATTGTACCAATTAGTGTATTAACTAGTATATCAATTGATGATGTGGCATAATTTAAGAGATTTTTGGTACTTGTAATGTGATTAATGAGTGGGGTCAATAATAATGTCATAACTAGTATACCAACACCTGTAATGTGATGTGTACTAATTTAACTAATGTTGGTACACTAGTTATGACATTATTATTGACCCCACTCATTAATCACATTACAAGTACCAAAAACCTCTTAAATTATGTCACATCATCAATTGGTACACTAGTTAGTACACTTATTGGTACATATAGCATTATTCAAAAATTTATACTAATTGGTACTATTGATAATTTTAGTATTAATTGATGCTTATTAAGCCATTAATTGATACTAATTAAGTTATAATGAAAAGTGAAAAAAAATTAATACTAATTGTTGTTATTAATAATTTTAGTATTAATTGATGCTAATTAAGCTATTAATTGACACTAATTAATTTATCTGTGATGCTACATGCACCAATTAGTGTACACACTGGTGTACCAACTAGTATTATAATATTATTATTGACCACATTTATTATACAAGTTACAAATACTCAAAATCATACAAATGATGCCACATCATCTGTTAGTACACTAATGTGTACATTAATTAGTACATATAGCATTATTCTTAATCTATAATGAAAAAATGAAAAAAAATTATACTAATTGATACTATTAATAATTTTAGTATTAATTGATGCTAATTAAGCCATTAATTGACACTAATTAATTTATAATGAAAAAATGAAATAATTTTATACTAATTGGTACTATTAATAATTTTAGTATTAATTGATGCTTATTAAGCCATTAAGGCCATCTCTAACGGTGCATCCCTGCATCAGATTTGAAATTTGATGAAAAACTCACTTTTTCTCACTCTAATAGTTTCACCAAATTTATATCAAAATGAGAATTCACCAAAAGTTTCACTAAAATAAGAATGCGTTGGGTCTTTCACCGGAACATTATTCATTACTGTTGTATTTTCACTACCGGATGACCCACCGAATGACCAATATTCACAAAATTTTATGTAGATTTTACACTGGAGGTCGACCAACCGGACGACCCCGGGGTTGACCCCCGGATGACCCTAAGCTTTTTCTTTTTCAACCAACATCAGCCATGGATACAATTTTGAGGTTTGGAGTTTATGACCAAAAACACAACTTCCAACGCCCACTTTCTTCCCCCAAACAACCTCAAAATAAGAAATCCCACTGATCTCATACTGATCCATTCGAGACTCCATTACTCTCTCGATCTACTATCAGTACAAATCAATTCTTCAATCTATAGAAAATACAAGTTGTAATTCCTCTAATCAACTAATTTTAATCCCAATACCCTAACAAGTCGCATCATTTTCGCTCACTTCACAGTTCTTCGAAGCATTTTCAGATCAAATCTAGGGAAAAAATTCACATCCAGATATGCCCTAGTATCACCTCTGTAGTCTGATTTCATCTCCGAATGCAATCAGATTCGAATCCAATTTTCCCCTTTTCGAAACTCGCACAATGCACTACTCTTAGCCAACAAAGCAAGGCCTCTAGGCTCAATTTGCTTCGTTCTTTTCAGAGAAAAAAAAAAATTAGAGCTAGCCGTATCAGGAGAAAAGGTTTTGACAGGAGTAATCAGGAGAGGGAAAAAAAAAAAATTCATAAGCCTTACCGATCGACCAACCGGACGACTCCTTCCCTTTTGGTGCACACCGTTGGAGTTCGCCGTATCAGATTGGGAAAATCAGCTATTTTTTACTCAGATTTGGTGAAAAAAGTAATGAACCGTTGGAGATGCTCTAATTGACACGAATTAATTTATAATGAAAAAAAAATTATACTAATTGATACTATTAATAATTTTAGTATTAATTGATGCTAGTTAAACCATTAATTAACACTAATTAATTTATAATGAAAAAAAAGAAAAAAATTTATACTAATTGGTACTATTAATAATTTTAGTATTAATTGATACTTATTAAGCCATTAATTGACACTAATTAATTTATAATGAAAAAATGAAAAAAAAATTATATTAATTGATACTATTAATAATTTTAGTATTAATTGATGCTAATTAAGCCATTAATTGACACTAATTAATTTGTAATGAAAAAATGAAATAATTTTATACTAATTGATACTATTAATGAAATGATAATTTTTGTAATACTAACTATATTAACTTTTATTAATGAAATAATTTTTTTAAATTAAAACTTCAAAAAATGACAAAATAATCATTTTATATCATATAATGGCAAAAAAGACAATTACACAATAAAAAGTTATTTTATAACTTATTAACCAAACACTATTTAGCTGCTTAAATCCATAATTCCACAGCTGCACCAAACAGGAAACAATTTATGTTCACAGTTATAAGCCATAATTTGTTAAGTTATAATCTATAGGCCCTGTTTGGTACAGTTTAATTTTAGCTTATTTCAGTTTTCAGCTTAATTTAAGCTATTTTGATGTGTTTGGTTTAGCTTAACAATACAGCTTATAGCTTTTTGTAAGTCAGAAATCAACTTATGTTCACAGTTATAAGCTATAAGCTTTTAAGATATAAGTTATAAGTACTTTCTTACAGCTCTACCAAACAGGGCCATAATCACTTTTTCACAGCTCTACCAAACGGAGCTATCATTGAATTTACAAAATGGGCGTAGAAAGTGAGTTTGTATATCATTTTTGAAAAATCTAGAAACCTCCTAGATGTTGATTTGTGATTATGTATCAATTTTAAACAGAATATAAAAACAATCCCAATCAAACAATCAAAAGAAAGAGACACAAAGATTTTACGTGGAAAAACCACAATTGGACACCTTCCAATTGTGATCAAAAAACCACGGGCCACAGCCACCAGAACAATCCACTAAGAAGATATAAAGGAATTACACAGGTATCACTCTCAATTATCTAGCGAATCCACAACGCCTAATTGAACCAACCTCTATGTGCCTCTTCCAACCCCATCTTCACCACGGAATTGTCTTTCTGATGAGCCACTCCGGATTCCACCACCGAAGCTTCAGACCGAATTCTTCAGAATCCACAACTGAAGAACAACTTTGATGAGCCACTCCAGAATTCACAACTGAAGCTTCAGGCTCGAATTCTTCAGAATCCACAACTGAAGAACAACTCTCTCTTTTGTGTAACAAACAAAACCTTTGATGTAGCCTTTTCAGATCATGAGTTGAATACTCAATAAGACATCAAAGAAAAATAAAATATCCCCAGATATAAACCTTTAAGAACCAAAAAGAAAGATCTGGAGGATTCAATGAATGAATCAATGAATAGCCTAGATTTGGGAGAAACCCAACTATTTATAGAAAATCAAAGCAAACCTAGTTGGGAAAGAAAACCAACTTCTTGTAGAAAACCAACTTCACCAACTTCTTGTAGAAAACCAACTTCTTGTAGAACTCCCAAGTAATCCTGTTTTTGAAGGAAACCAACTTCTTAAAGAACTCTTGTTACAACTTTGGTTTTGATCCATGGAATTTGACAACAAAAGGTCCTAACAATCTCCCCCTTTGTCAAATCCTGGATAAAACCAATCTAAAACAAATTTCCTAACAAAAACACTAAAACAAATTTCCAATCAAAACAAGAACAACATCACCAACTAGGAACCAGCACTTATAACCAAATCTCTTTCCAAACTTATTTTTCAAGGACATGACCTGCAAAACAACTATTAGTGCCACCATCTCCAAAACAACTATTAGTCCCACAAGAATATATGAAAAAGCAATAAACATATGACACGATTATCTTGAAGTATGAGATGGAAAACATAAATAGATGCAACTTGGAGATTTTAAGAACATGTAGTATGAATAGATGAAAACTAAGACACATGCACCTGACACAAAATAATAAATAAGCAATACAAGGCATCAAGCAAACCAACTAAAGCCAATCTCCCTTACCAAACAAAACAAAGTGTTCATGTTAACAAACTCTTGAATGATAAACCACACTCCCCCTCACTAAACAGGAAAAACAAAATATAATATGGTTGAGCAAGTAAGGAATTTCAGATTTGTACCTTAAAACACACAAGATTATCCAAGAAGCACAATTACTTGAAAATACAATGTGCACAGTTTATAGAAGATTCCTCATGAAAAAAAGTGATGCATTATGTGAAGAGCATAGATCTCATGAGAAAAGTGTGTGTGTGACTCTTGGAGTTCGACAAACACTAGATTCAAATCCTAGTAGTGATATGAAAGCTGGACCTCCAACGAGAATCTAAGCATAACTAAGGAAAGTCAAACCACTAGGAATCAAGGGGTATTTGGTGAGTAAAGGCGGAGGCTCCCCCTCAATCAATGAATCATTTTCTTTTCTTTTTTCACTTCTTTTTTTTCTCTTTTCTTTCTTTTGCACATTTTTTTTTTCCTTTCTTTTCTTTCTTGTGCACATTTTTTTTTTCTTTTCTTTTCTTTTGCACACTCATCGGCGGCTGACACGCTCAAGAGTATGGAAACCGAACCAGAGAAGCATGGATATAATAATGATGGCCTGGTTGGTGACTCTGAGGTAGCCTTTTCCTCATGTCTAGACTGCAAAGAATTAAGGGGAAAGCCATGGAGATGCAAAAAGATGGAAGGTGGTTAAGAAACTCAACATCACCCATGATATGCTAGTATAGGTCAATTCCTCTAGAAAAGCAAAAGATATCATGCCAGAAGTCTATAGAAAAAATAACCACTAAGGCAAAAGACTCAAATATTTGCTAATCCAAGAGTGTGTACAGAATGAGACATACTAATCAAAGAACACACACTCCAAAATGAGTAATGACCACAGAAAGCACACACATATTAACATGTAATGGTTATTCTCATCAATTCCAATATGCACCAAGGACCATCAAAAATTTCAAGCTTGCAAAACCATACTAAGAAAATCTTTTTGGATTTTTTTTTTTTTTCAACAAAAAAAACAAGACATAAAAAAACTAACATGCACACAACTTTTTTTTTTTCATTAAAAAAAAAAACACACAGAGACCCAAAAAAAAAAAAAACTAAAAAGAGTAAACACATCAACACAAGTCAAGTTTTCTCACCCAAATCTTTTTGGTCTTAGCAAAAACAGGTCTAGCGGTCTTGGTAAGTGTCGTGGTGTTGTGAACACCCTCATGAATCTTGGTATTCTGCCTAGACATGTAAGGTTGTCTCCTAACCCAAAAAATATTCGAATTTCTACCCTTTTGAGACATTCTCCCCTGCAATTTATAACAAAAAGGGCGAATATGACCATGCATACCACAATGATGACAGATAAAAACAGGGTGTACCTTTTCTTTTACCTTACCAACTCTAGGGAGTTTGAGAAGTCTTTGCTCTTGTTGAATCTTTTGTCCTCCCTTTCCTTGAGTTCTTGTATCATGAGATGTGGAAGCACTCTGTTTTTGCTCTTTCTTACCACCAAAGCCAATGCCACTCTTGTCTGAACAGATTTGTTGAGATCCAATGATATCCTCCAAAGTTTTTGATCCTTTGTTCCAAAGACCAATGGTGACCATGGCGCATTTGAGCTCTTCCTCTTTCTTGATCATTAGTTCTTCCAAGGCAACTAGTGATATCTCGAGAGATTCAATCTTTTCTTCATACATGGTATGAGTTTCCTGTAGCTCATTCCTCTCTGTCTCACAAGTCAACAGTTTTGCACAAAGAACTTGTTGATCATCAGCTATCTTGATGGCATTGATTCTAGCCTCGGAAATCTCCTCCTTTAGTTTGACATTCTCACATTCACATGCTTTGAGTTTCTTTGTGAGTTTGTCATTCAATTTGAGTAACTTAAGAGACTCCTTATACAATTTTTCATAAGCTTGCTCAAGCTCTTCATGATCACTCTCTGAGGATTCATCATCAGTGATAGAATTTCCCTTACGAATTGAGTCCATTATCACAAATCAAACAAGATCTCGTTCTAAAAATTTTTTTTTAAAAAAATAGAGCGTTCAAAAAGAATTTTTTAAAAAAAATAGAACGACCTGCTCTGATACCAATTGAAAAATCTAGAAACCTCCTAGATGTTGATTTGTGATTATGTATCAATTTTAAACAGAATATAAAAACAATCCCAATCAAACAATCAAAAGAAAGAGACACAAAGATTTTACGTGGAAAAACCACAATTGGACACCTTCCAATTGTGATCAAAAAACCACGGGCCACAGCCACCAGAACAATCCACTAAGAAGATATAAAGGAATTACACAGGTATCACTCTCAATTATCTAGCGAATCCACAACGCCTAATTGAACCAACCTCTATGTGCCTCTTCCAACCCCATCTTCACCACGGAATTGTCTTTCTGATGAGCCACTCCGGATTCCACCACCGAAGCTTCAGACCGAATTCTTCAGAATCCACAACTGAAGAACAACTTTGATGAGCCACTCCAGAATTCACAACTGAAGCTTCAGGCTCGAATTCTTCAGAATCCACAACTGAAGAACAACTCTCTCTTTTGTGTAACAAACAAAACCTTTGATGTAGCCTTTTCAGATCATGAGTTGAATACTCAATAAGACATCAAAGAAAAATAAAATATCCCCAGATATAAACCTTTAAGAACCAAAAAGAAAGATCTGGAGGATTCAATGAATGAATCAATGAATAGCCTAGATTTGGGAGAAACCCAACTATTTATAGAAAATCAAAGCAAACCTAGTTGGGAAAGAAAACCAACTTCTTGTAGAAAACCAACTTCACCAACTTCTTGTAGAAAACCAACTTCTTGTAGAACTCCCAAGTAATCCTGTTTTTGAAGGAAACCAACTTCTTAAAGAACTCTTGTTACAACTTTGGTTTTGATCCATGGAATTTGACAACAAAAGGTCCTAACAATTTTCCTACATATAAATACGTGAAAGGAGTCTAATATTATAAATATAGCTAAAATTAGTTGGATAAAAACTCTCTTGAGATTTAGTAAAAATGAAGTAAGTCTCACAAATTTGACATAATTATATTAAACTCCCTTAAAGTTTTAATTTATATAATACTTAGCCTCATTTTTATCAGAATTTGTTAATAATATGAATAAAAAAAATGATATTGTCATCTTATTTACATTGAAATGTACATTTTATATTGTGTCTTTATACCATCTGTATTAATTTTGATCTCTTTAATCTTACTAAAAAAAAGGTCTGTCTAATTATATTTAAATTATAAAATTTGTATATTTATTTTAAATCTCAATGGAGGGTAGTGTAATTTATCCAATTTTGTTTCAATCAACATTTTTATTTTTTTTGAGGTGGTAAGTTTTGAAAATGTGAACCAAGCTTCCTTTGACCTAATAGTATGTAGTACCATTTTGCAAGCTGAGATTAAGGGTTCAATTTCTATGAAAAAAAAGTATGATATCATTTATGGTGTTTATTTATTTCCTAATTTTGAGCTATTGGCGATTATTGAGTTTGGTGATGGTGGAGCTTTTAAACTTTACTTGTCTCAAGTTCGAGTCATCCAAATGAGTTATTGAATGTTTGTCTGATCAATAATTTTAAGATCTCAAAATTAATCGAGATGAATATAAATTAACCCGAAACTTGATTATAAAAGATAAATGAAATGAACCACCAAACTTGTAAGGGGGACCGAGTCTGGGTGTGGTTGCTACAAAATGGACCGAGTCAATTGTTTTGTTCTAGGGTGGGTTGACTTTGACCCATAAGGTGGGTGGTTTGGTCAAGAAGGAACCCAGGCCTATAATTGTAACAGCCCAAGGGTGAAGACCCGGTTAATTATTTTGTGGGTGTAGGCCCATTATTGGGCCTTCTTGACACATTATATGGGTTGTTTATCCGTCGGCTCGTATTAGTAATATAGCCCAGCTATTTTACCTTCCCCCAGACTGAGTTTAGCCCAACAAAGTGGTCAATTCAGAGTAATCAACAATTCAAAATTAATAAACAACAATATAGTCTCTCAAATTCCAAATCACACCTTGCCAAGGTGTAAAATTTTATTGGATTTTTTGTCATGTTGGCATAGTGTAAAATCTCACAATAATTTCACTCCTAAGGAATGACATGTCATAAATTACCACATGAATTTAGAACACTATGTAATGGTGTATTTGAATTATTTTCTGTTATTCTTCTTTTCTTACTCCAAAATTTCAATTCACCCTACCAAAACTCACCATTATTATCAATATCATTATTTTTATTATCTTATTACTTGCACTTGGAAAACCTACAGCTTTCAATGACCACAAATCAACATTCCTCAAAGTTGTAAACATGAAAGGTACATCGCTGAAAAAGGTTCCTCGAATTTTCAAATTCAAGACCATGTGGTCCTCTAGCCCTGAATGCATAGAGGTTATTAAATCCAAATTGTAATCAATTATTAATGGCTCCTCTATATTTCAACTGGTGCACAAACAGAAGGCTTGTAGTGGAGGTCTTTAACCATGGAGCAAAGCGGTTTTTGGGAATAACAAAATTAGATTAGTTGGTCTCTAAAGGACCAACTAATTCGAATTCAGGCCCTCCCTCCCACTAAGGACAATTTGTTTGATCAACTCAGAGTTCAAAATGAGATGGAATAAGTCTTATCCCGACAAGAAATGTAGTAGGTGGCTGAAGTTCGGGGATCGTAACTCAGGGTTTTTTCATGCTTCAATGATTCAAAGGAGGCAAAGGAATCAGATTTTAAAGCTTCAGACAGAATAGTGGAGGTGGCTCTGTTCTAACAACGATATTAATCATTACCTTACTGAACTTCTATTCCAATTTGTTTACTTACGGTGGTAATAGCAATATGGATGAAGCTCTAGAAGTGGTTGAGCACTCAATCTCGGCAAATATGAACCGCGTGTTGGTAAAACCAGTTTGTGATGAGGAAATTAAAGAAGCAATTTTTAGCCTTGGTACGACCAAAGCCCCCGGTCCCAATGGCTTTCCGAGATTTTTTTTATCAAACTTATTGGGCTGAGGTAGGCACAAAAGTGTGTCAAGTAGTGAAGGATTTCTTCAATATCTTCTGAAAGAAATCAATCACACGAATCTGGTGCTAATCCTAAAAGTTCCTAACCCAGTGAAACTGTCACAATTCTACCCAATCAGTCTTTGCAATTTTAGCCTTAAGGTTATCACCAAGATTTTAGCCAATCGACTAAAAGTGATTCCAAACAAGTTGATTTCTCCACACCAGTCTGCCTTTGTGCCAGCTAAACTAATTGAAGACAACATTTTGTTAGCTCTTGAGGCTTTTCACTCCCTGAAGCTGAAGCGTAATGCTTTGTTTGATTGGGGGGATTTGAGGAGAGATTTGAAAAGGGAAATGAAAAAGATAAGTGAAATGTGAATAAAATATGCATATATTTCACCTAGTTTCCCACACCTTTTCCTCTTCCCTTTTCAAATCCCTCCCCCAATCCCTCAACCAAACACAGCATAAAGGAAAATCTGGAAACATGGCGATTAAGCTGGACTTCAATAAAGCCTATGATCATGTGCAATGTGATTTCTTGGGGGCAGTGTTAAGGAAGATGGGTTTCCATCCTACCTAGATTCAATGGGTGATGGAGTGTTTCATTCTTAGTTTTTGTTAATAGGGAGCGTAAGGCTGCCTTTATCCCAACCAGGGGGTTAAGACAAGGAGATCCCCTTTCTCCTTATCTCTTTCTTCTAGTTTCAGATATGCTCTCTAGGCTGATTTCTAGAAGTGTGAGGAACCATCAGACATCAGGCATCAAGATTACAAGACATTGCCCTATAGTCTCTCATCTTTTGTTCTATTCTCTCTCATCCGACATAAGACATCAAGATTACAAGACATTGCCCTATATTCCCTCATCTTTTGTTTGCAGATGGCATCCTCTTCTTCCTTAATTAAAGCCAATACTTCTAAATGTCAAAAGATGATCAAGGTGATTAGGGTATATTGTGCAGCCTTAAGCCAACTTGTTAACTTCTACAAATCTAGCATTGTCTTTTTGGCTAATGTACCATTGCTTAACCAGCACCATATTTGTTCTACCTCTGGATTTTGGTTAATGTAGAATGATGCCAAATATTTGGGACTGCCTTCATTTTGGGGAAGGTCAAAGGTTGATGCATATGGCTTCATCATTGGAAAAGTACTCTCTATACTCCCAGGGTGGAAACAAAAATTGCTTTAACAGGTTGGCCGTGAAATTTTAATCAAAGCGATGACCCAAGCTATCCCCACTTACGCCATGGCCTGCTTTGTTGTCACGACCTAAACTCGCCCTTATAGGTTTAACATCGTAACCGGTCAGTAATCCTCAAAGTACCAAAGGCCTCTAACCTGAATATCATAAAATGTAAGGGGCTGCGAGAGGAAATATATAAAATACATTGTCCATAAAGCTGTGTTGACGTACATGGGACAAAAAATTAAAACTTGAATATATACAAATGACGTCAAAGTTTCATCACACAGATACTAACAAAAGGGCTTAGCCCAATGTGCATATACCCAAAAACAAAATAAAATCTAAAACATCCTTAACATAAGCCATAAAACTTGACTTCTTCAAATGGGAACCTCCCTGAGAGGCACGGTGGCTAGCTGACAAAACCAAAACTCTCCAGACAGCAGCTTAGGCCTGGTCACGCTTCTGCTTACCTACATACATAATATAAGTAGTGAGCGAAAGCCAGTGAATAATAACAAAGTAAAGGGTTAAATGAATGATGTCCCATAACAGATTCAGAAAGTAGAAACAGAGTCATAATTCTTATTCTTCTCCAAAATCATATACAGAAATCAGAATTCATGCTTACTCATACATGGTACATCCATTAGCGCTAACAGATCAGATACAGAGTATTACGGGTCATACTTGACTAGTTCCATAATAGAACCTCTGGTACCGGGAACAGATAACATGCTTAAGCCACGGTATTGTTACCCCCAGGTGAGAGCCATGAGACTACGGTATTATTACCCCTGGGTAAGGGCCTTATGCTCTTCGACCACGGTATTGTTACCCCCGGGCTAGGGCTTTGTGCTAAGGATGCTATAAGCACTTGTCAGAAATTAGACAAACATTCATTGTACATAATATATCATTTCATAAAACATATCTTATTTCATCATACAAAAAATAAATAAAGTTGAATATAGCTTTACTAAGTTATTACTCACAGAGGGCTCCACTTGCAGAACAGATTAAGCAAATAAACCAAACCGTCTATAGCACGTAACCTACACAAACATAGAACGTTTACGTATTGAATCACACACCCGGAATCATTAACTTCGTTCTTTCTTATCTTGGTGTGTTTCTAACCTTTATCCTCATTATTATGTCTTAACTATAGTCTAGGAATGTCTAGGATGCAACGAGAATGCCAAAATGCACTTTGAAACACTTAACAAAATTTGTTGAAAACAGGGCCTTCACTTGAGCACAACTTCCTTCGCTTAAGCGGTCTGTAGACTCTGCAAAAGTACTGGTTGCTTGATTTCTTCGCTCGACGGTCGCTCACGCGTGAGACTGAGGTCTTTGCTCGAGCGCAACTCTGGTCACTCGTGCGATCTACAAAACATGAAAACTTCTGGGAGCATGCATTTTACGCTCGAGCCAACTTTTAGTCGCTCGAGCGGAAGTGCAAAACAAAGGGTGGTTGCTCGAGCACAGATTTTGTCGCTCAAGCGAAGAAGTAGAATTTTGGGATTTCCAGATTTGCTTCCAAGCGTCAAAACTCGAATTCAAAGCTACAAATCAAGTTCTTTTGGACCAAAACTTAAGACATCACTTGGAAACTTGCAAAACATCATGAATTCAAAACCATTTCACAAAACCAAGGCCCAAAAGCATGCCAATTGTTTAAAATCAAACTAGAAACTTTGAAAGCACAACATGCAAATAATGGATTGAGTTCAAAACTTCCAAATCATGATCAAATGAGATGTTTAACTCAAAAACTTGTTGAATTCTTAGAACTAAGCCAAAATGAGGACATGCAAGAGGTAATTCTTTGAATCTAACTTCAAAATTATGAGAATTATGCATGCATGCGTGACTTGTTCTTCTTCTATACATTCTAGCTTAATTCATGTTATAATCATCTTAATTCCCTTGAATTCATGTATTGAATAACGTACACTCAAGCTTAAGGGTTGAATTCTTACCTTAGTTGTTCAATTATGCTCTAGAATGCTAAATTCTTTGAGCTAGGAGGCCAAATGTCCAAGGTTCCTTCCAAATACTTCCTATCCTCTCTCAGGTTCAATGTGTTCCACACTCCCTCTTCTCTCATACGTCTTTGATGAAGACAAGATGATCCCATGTATTCTAGAGGCTAAATTGGCCTTATATAGGCCCACTTAATTTAAGTTAATAAAGTTGGATTAAGTTAAGCCATGCCAACTTCTTTAAGCTACTTCAATCTAATTATTCAGTTCCGAATCGAATTTAAATCGAACTTACCATAAATTTCTAAAAATCATAAATAACACATAATCAAAGTCAATTTCTTGATTGAACGCCGATAAAGCCTTCAATTCACAGAACAAAATGGAAACACAAACAAATATTTCTACGATAAACAGATAGAAACATAAATAATGCAACACACATGCAATTAATTCAGGATTTCATCATAATTACTTATTAGGCATCCTTAATCATGGATTTATAATTAATCTCAGGTCGGGGTTGTTACATTTGCTTTCCCAAAAAAGTTTTGTAATAAACTTAACTCTTGTATCAGAAAATTTTGGTGGGCCGAAGACCCAGGAAGGAAAGGGATCCATTGGGTAGATTGGACTAAATTATCTTTGCCCAAATCGGAAGGAGGGCTGGGCTTTCGTGATTTTCATGCTTTCAATATGGCCTTTCTAGCGTGTCAAGGTTGGCTCTTGTTGAAAAACCTAGGATCTTTTTGTGCTCAAATAATGAAAGTTATTTACTTTCCACATACTGAATTCATGTAGGCTACTCAAGGGCATAGAGTTTCTCCGACATGGCTAGTATTATTCAAGGCAAGAAGTTGCTTGAAGAGAGGGTCTGATGGTAAGTTCATAATGGGATTTCTGTAAGGTTTTGGGATAACAAGTGGGTTTCGTTAACCCCAGTCAAACAAGGGTCCATAACAACCATCCTCCTCTTTTCAACCTTCAAAATAGTTTCGGAAGCTCATTTGGGTCTCAAGGTTCCCTCTACGATACGCCACTTCTTATGGAGAGTGTGTAAAAATGCATTGGCAACTAAAGAGAATCTTCATCGAAGGCAGTGTGCCCTCTATCCTATTTGCCCAATTTGTCAAGTAGCTGCTGAAACAGTGGAACATTTACTTTTTGGGTATAGCTAGGTGAGAGCCGTTTGGTTTGGTAGCAACTTGAGCTTCAAGGTTGACCCAATGTCTATTTCATCTGTGGTTCAATGGCTACATCATCTTCTAGATCAGTTCAGCAACAAATCAATGTAGGACTTCATTAGCTCTGTAGCTTGGATAGGATGGTTTATTTGGGAGGGGTGAAATAATTTTATTTTCAATGCGAACCCGGTTGACCTTATGTCCATTTTTCTTCGAGCCAATCAAGCAATGGAGGAATTAAAGTTAACTTCGGATAGCCCTGTTGGTATTGCTGCTGGGCTGTGGAATCTGTGTACCTGGGTTTCTCCTCTGGGGATTAGTTTGAAAATCAATTGTGATGTGACTGTCAGGAAAAATTCTACTCATGGTGCAATCGTTGTTCTATTGCGAAATTCTCATGGAAATCTCATTGATGGAATAGCCAAGTTTGTGACTATTTCATCTGTTCTACAAGGTGAAGCTTTTGCTATTTGAATGGCTTGTCATTTGGCACAAGTGCATAACCTTTCGAACATTGAGATTGAGGGTGACAAGAAGTCAATCATCCACCTTTGTGTGTTTGAGACAGTTCCCCCTTGGGAATGAAATGCTAGCTTCCTAGATATCGGAAGCATGGCTGGAAGAGCGAATTTTATCTTCAGATGGGGTCCTTGATCGACAAACAAGGCAGCTCATTGTATAGCCCAATCCTTTTTGATAGGTGATTTACCAGTTTCATGGGTGTCTTCTCCTCCTTCTGGTTTAGTGAGGGCTATGTCTTTGTAATTGCTTTGTTTGGTGTTCTTAGTTTATCAGTTCAAAAAAAAAAAAAAAAAAACATGGAAGGCACATTACAACCAATGGTTGAAACAATCTGATTTATTATCTTTATTGCAGAGCATGTTTCCATGAATAATACTATATGTATTAATTAGTATACTAACTAATGTATCAATTGATGATGTGACAGAATTTACGAGGTTTTTGATATTTGTAATTTGTATAATGAGTGCGGTCAATAATAATATCATAATTAATGTTGGTACACTAATTAGTACATGTAGCACCACCGTTTTCCCGAAAACAAGAACAACTCAGCCACATCAAGCAGTTTTGAATTAAATCTGACAACCACCACTTTTATTTAGGAAACCATTATATAATAGGAACAATATTCTTGATTAATTGAAAAAAAACGATGTGATTAATAACAAAACAAGTCACTAAACAGATACTGTTTGTTTATTCTAAGCTCAAAAGAAATGTTTTCCAAAGGATTTTTTAAAAGTAATTTGAATTTTTTAATTTATTTTATTTAGGTGTACCTCAAAAGGATAATTTAGAAAAAAAAATGAAGTGTACTAAGAATAAATTGTAATCCTAAATAATTTAATTAGATATACTGAAAAATTGGGTTCATTTAAATAATTTTTTAGTGTAAATAGAATTCCCCTATTTATCTCTGGCTCATGTTAGTCCCTGGCTCATATTCGTAAAAAGCCCAGTTATTTTCCCCTCCAGTGGACTGAGTTTAGCCCAACAAAATGGTCCACTGACAGTAGGGCTGGGCGTAGGGTTATCCGACCCGCCCAAACCGCCCTACCTGATCCAAACTGCGCACGTATGGGCGGTTTCGCAAACACATTAGGGTGGGGTGCGGTTTGGATTTTATCTAATTTTCGGGTTGTGGGCGGGTTGCGGGTTTGACCCGCACCCGCCAAACCCGCTCGCATAAAACTTTTTTTTTCTTCTTTTTTTGTTTTTTTGTTTTTTAAATCTGACCGTTCAAAAAAAAAAAGACCCTTTTTTTTCCCCTTCAAATCTGACCGTTCAAAAAACAAAAACCCTAATCAAACTCACTCACTCTATCTCAGTCTGTCTCTCACTCTCACTCTCGCGATTTTCATCTGCACTGCATACATCCACTAATCGACTTTCTCTCTCTCTCATCGCAAGATTGACTGATCGACCGATCGACCTCATCGCACAACTCACAGGTAAAGCCCCTCTCTAAATCTCAGTCTCTTACTATGTCTCTCTCTCCCTGATCTTTGGTTTTTTTTTTCCAACATATCAAATCTCTCTGTCTCTGATCTGTCTCCTGTAGACTCGACTTTCTTCGCGCGTCCCCCTTTCGGAGAGGCACGAATTGGTCTCCTACAATTCGGACTCCTGTCACGGTTCTGAATCTAATCTCACAAAGTGCAATGTCAGACTGATAAACACCAAAGAGTCCAATCCGGCAAATCATTTTGGAAAATCGATTTTGAATCAAATAATGCCAAAACTGGACTGCTTTGCCAGATTACAGAGTCGCCACCTAAATGTTTTATTTTTGAAAAATTTAGGAAATCCTGACTCGTGCCAAAGGCCACATGTCCGTCATCACCAAAGTTGCCTCAGCTCGGGAACTTGGGTACGAAAGGGAAAGGTCATGACATGAGCACCCCCGCTCGCCCGATCAAAGGATCGGCCTCTACTACCATGATATGTTATTTTATAAACCTCATGTGTTCTTATCTGGTTATTAATTTAACTTTACAATGTGACGCACACAAACAAGTATAAACTAAGTCGCAAGACTTGGAACAAATCAATTCATGTTTGTTTTCAAAAATGGTTTGAAAGTGCCACTCTCAAGTGGGCCAAAGCGTGGATTTGCCACCCTCAAGTGGGCTTTAAAACATGATTTGCCACTTCACAAAGGGGGTTTAAAAAAACTCACAATCAGCGAATTGTCCCAATTCAAGCAACAAAGCCTTCATCCACAGACATTCATGCAGTTTAGCATTTAAGCAAATAGCCTCATGGAAAGCATGCGATCATGGCATCACTCACACTCATGCAAGTATGCTAAAGCATAACACTTACAGTGTACTCCGAGCCAAAACAAAAGCTAGTTAGAAATATGCATAATTCCTAACTATGCAAAAATGCCTAATGTAACACATGCAATAATGCAACTAAATAAGCTCGACTATCTAAGATGGCATATGAATGCAACAATTTGATACATGTATTCAAATAGGTATTGAAATACGATGTAGTTTGAATGATGCGCCGAGCCTGGTGCATGCAAGACAAATAAATGATGTAAACATACAAAGCATAAGATATGCTAATCAAAACGTGTCCTAAAACTAACCATCGAAAGCAGTTAAATAAAAGGGAGAAAGAAGTGGGGTTGGAAGACATGCACACACACACGCACGCTTATTACAACATTGTGCCCTCTCGAAGGAGGGTCCAAATGAATAGGTTAAGCTATACTAAGCTAAGCTAATTATTACAACACAATTGAAACTAATTAACTATTCTAGTTAATTAATTATTATAACACAATTGAATAACTAGCTATGCTAAGCTAATTAAGATACAAAATGAATTAAGCTAAATAATTTACAACACATGTATGAATTAGTTACAATTCTAAAAAATTAAATAGCCTCGCGGGTGAGGGACGCATGCATGCTCGGTTGGCTTCGTTCCGAAAATCCACCGCCTTGCCTTTGGATGCCTCTGTTTGCACTTTGCTTTGATCTCTGAACAATACACCAAATAATAGACTGCTTCTGCTCCACCTTAGGAACACTTTGAGCAACTTTTCCACTGATGGCCGGTCGGCTACCATAGGTGGCTGTCGGCCACCACTGGTGGCCGGTCGGCCACTCTTTCCCTAGAATTCTCTTTTTTGCTGCAATGGAGAGCAAACAGAGGCAAAGTAGTGTATTCTCACACAATATATGTACCATTAACCTCCTTATCATTTCTCAAGCTCAGAGGAGTGTAATTCTTGGCTTTCAAGCCATCAATCAAGCATTTTCAATGCATGATGGCCAAAGAGTCAAGTTTGTACAAAGTCAATGAATGCATAAATAAGACTCAAAGGACCTCCACCCCATCATGCATGATCAAGGGTGATGGAGACAAAGGAGATTGGCTCATTTCATCACTTTGAGTATGAAATAGACCAATCTACCTTGTGTTCAATATAACGTCCGATTGAACACAATGCAATGCAAACACAACATGCTTATCTTGCTCATGTTTTACTTGATTCATTTTGTTTACACATTTTACATCACCAAGCCATTCTTTAACCAATTAAGTCCAATGTGGAAGTCCTCTAATTGGAAAGATGGCCTAAGCCACAAGTACCTTGAGCATGAAAGAGGCCTCATGCTGTTGGTTTGTAGAAACCCTCAAGAGAGGACTAAAACCATTAGACATGAGATCCTCAATTCCACACTCAAGCCAACAAGGGGCTCAAGGCCACTTTCAAAACAAATTAAAAAGTGAAGAATGGTGGGAGGTTGCAGATTTTTCAGTGCTGAAATGGCATGAAAAATAGTGCTACAACATGAAAGCAACACATGTACAACATGTTAAAAGCCAAAAACATCAAAGCTAGTGAAGAGCACTACACTAGAGGCATGCAATATCAAGCTCAATTAACCAAACCAGCTCTGGACAGAGCTAAAACTTGCCAAAACAGTGGCTAAAACATGCTGAAATCGAAGCATAGAAGGCAAGAAAAACATGCTCATTTGTTAGATCGCAAGCAAGGCTCAAAGCACAACTCTCAAAAGTAATGAAAGAGTGAAATACATGCGCACATGACAGAGGTTATGGTGCTGAAATTACATGCAAAATGAGGCTATAACATGCAAATAACTCAAACACTTCATGCTCAAGGCCTCAAAGCAATGGACTAGTGAAGACCGTTACACTATAGCCCATGCAAACCAAGCCTCGAAGGACTTAACCGACCCAAAAAAGATTTAAAGCATGTCAAAAAAGTAGCTAAAATGCGCTGGAATCAAGCTAACACAAGCTAGAATAATAGACTAAATCATTAGGCATGCTAGATGTCACGACCTAAACCCGCCCCTATGGGTTTAGCACCGTAACCGGCCAGTAATCCGAGATTACCGAAGGCCTGCTTAACAGTAATACAGTAATACAGAGTACATGGGCTGGCGGAAGCCAATACAGTAAATAAACAATGTCCAAGGAGCTGTGAATCTGTATGCAAAAGACCTTCATACATATATATAGTCAGTGACAAGACAGTGCACAATATTTACAATCATTCAGAGCAGGGACCTAATCCCTATTAAATAGTATGGTACAGTCTATACAGTAAACAAAATAGTTACAGGGACAGACGGGGGAAATTAAAACACCCCTAAGCCGTAGCTTGACAGACTCGGAACTTCACAGTGAGGCACGGTGGTTGGCTTGACAAAACTGGAGTTTACCCCGACGCCTCTAGCCGCGGTCTGGTGCCTGTACACCTACATATATATATATATAAGCAGTGAGCTAAAGCCCAGTGAATAACATAATGCGTAAAGAGGTTAAGAATGAATGTCCTTACAATAATGAAAACAGTTCATTGATTCAGTATATCAGTTGTCCAGTTAAACAGTCATATGTGGTACATCCATTAGCATAGCAGTACAGTAAACAGTGGGTCTTAAAAGACCGAACAGTAGATGATGGCCATCAATCAGTAAACAGTAATGGTTCCAACAAGGGAACCGACAGAGATCTCTGTAACAGTAACAGTCAGTAACAGTAGTTGCTAAAGATGCCACAATACAGTTCAGAATATAGGACATACATTCATTCAATTAACAGTTTCAATTCAGAAAGCAGTTCAGTTAAATAGTCAGAAATATTCACAGTTGAACATATCTTTACACAATTGTTACTCACAGAGTTCTGGGCTGCGGTAAGCTAGAGTGTCTCCTCGAAAAGCTAACCCTACACAGTTTACAGATTGAACACACACTAAGCTACACAGTTGGGAAAGATGATAACTTAATCCCTAATTTGCCTCGGTGTGGTTCTACTTCTATATCCTCATTAAAATGTCTAAAACTAGGCCTAAGAATGCCTAGGATGGGATGAGGATACAAAGATGCACTTTAAAAGCATTTTTTAGAATTTTCAGAAAATAGGGGTCTCGCTCGAGCGAGCTTGTCAAAACAGTGGGGTCGCTCGAGCGTGGACTTCCTCGCTCGAGCGGTCTGTAAAAATGCAAAAAGTGTTGGATGTTGGAAATCTCCGCTCAATGCTCGCTCGACGCCCGCTCGAGCGTAAGACACAGTCCTCGCTCGAGCGTAGGTTCTCTCGCTCGAGCGTGCGTCTGCGTGCACCAAGAATCTGAGAGCTTGCAATTTACGCTCGAGCCACCATTCCTTCGCTCGAGTGGAGCTCAGAATAAACGATGGTCGCTCGAGCGTGGAATCCTTCGCTCGAGCGAAGAAGCCAAATTCTGGAATTTCCAGATTTGCCTCCCAAGCTCAAACCAAGCATTCCTTAGCTCAAAACTCGACCTCTTGGGCCCAATTTCTGGAAAACACATCTAAACTCAATATACAACAAGTTTCAAAGCTCAATTTGAGAAATCAAAGCCCAAGGGTGAGTTAATTAAATCCAATTTCAACTCAATTTTTATGAACATGAAGAACATGCAAACATGCATGAATTTAAACCATTTCAAAGCTTCAATTTCATGCCCTAATGAGTCAATATCTTCAAAAACATGGTGAAATCATAGTCCATTGTAAAAATAGGAACATGCATGTACAATTTCATGAAGAACAACATCAAAACTCAAGGATGTAAACATGCATGCATGAATTAAGCTATAATTCAACAATCTAAGACTAAATCATGTCTTAGTTCTTCAATTTGACATGAATCATGCAAGAATCACTTAAATTTATGAACAAAAGGGTAGTTACTCTACCTTAGGTCTTGAATTAAAGGTAAGGAAGCTCAATTATGCAATTCTCTAACAATTTCTTCAAGTCTCCAAGCATTAATCAAAATGACACTCAATTTCCCTCCCTCTCCCTCTCTTGGATGGCAAGAACAAGGAAAAGAGGCTGATGAAATGTTTGTTCAAGTGTAATATGAAGATCAAAGTGTTTGAGATTGTGGGCCACTAGTGTGGCATTTTGGTAAATAAGTCCAAAATGCAATTTAACTTATTTTAATCTAATTTAATCATACCAAATCAATTTTCAGATAATTACACCATAAAATCACATAAATTATGACGATCACAAAGCACTAATCGATTTCCGGTTCGGCCGCCGATAAGGTTTTCAATTAGCAATTTAAACACAAGGACATGAACAGATAATTTGCAAGCAAATAGATAGAATGCAATTTATCTAACATATACTCAATCAATCAGTTTCAGATTTCAGTCAGTCAGTTCAGTATTTCGATTACTTCAGTTATCAATCAAATCAGTCTCGGTTTAACAGTAATCAGTGGTCATTCGGTAAACAGTGGTGAGGGTTATTACACTAGACTAGTAAGCATGATTGCACTACAAGTGCAAGAAGCAGGCAACAAGTGCTGCAACCAACCAAAAACAAAGTTGAGACATGTCAAAATAAGGCCTAAAACATGTTTGAAATAAGCTAACACAAGCCACAAAAACATGCCACTTTGTAAGGCTAACTAGGCATAGAAGAGAGATACAAGGAGGGGAGGCAAACCCCTTCATTTTTGGACTTCAAAACACACTTTTTATCACTAAAATAACTCTAAATTTTAGTGGTTTAAAAGCCCAAAAAGTTTGACTTTTACATGCTAAGAGATGATGCAAAGACATATACAAATGGGCAACAAAAATGTGGATACAACCCCTTAGCACCAAAATGACTTCAAACCAATATGTTTAGGCCCAAAATTTAGAACTTTTTGTAGTTGAAAACTAGGCTCAAAACAGCACAAAAAGATGACAAAACAACTATGTACAAAGAGCTTAAAAGAGGTAAGATTTATACCTTTGAAGCACAACACTTAAACAGCCACTTTCTAGGCTCAAATGACCTTGCAACAGCCCAAAATAAGTTCCAAGGGACCTCAGCCCAAAGATATGCAACTTTGGTTAAAGAAGTTTAGGCAAAGGAGAGATGTATCTCTACTTCTATGCACAAAAGAGCAAGAGAGAGAGAAGTCTAGAGAGAGAGAAATCTAGAGTGAGATTTTTAGAGAGAGAGGCTCCCAACATTTGCTAACCTTCCAAAATGAGAGATATGGCCTCCATATATAGCAAAAAGGAGAGCCTTGGTCGAAATATCTGATTTAGAGACAGCTGGAGCAGTGTAGGACAGCTGGAGGAGAAATATCTACAAAAAATCTGAGTTTTGGACATTAGTGGCCAACCGGCCATCATTGGTGGCCGACCGTACACATCTGTGGCTGACCAACCACTGCCGTGGCAGACCAGCCACTACCAGTGGCCGACAGCAAATTCTACTCTCTAGGTCCAACTTCAAATAGACATATCTCATTCATCTGGACTGCTTTTCAAGTCATTCTTGTGCCTAAATTGAAGCCCCGGAAGTCTTCTTTCCAGTGGTGGTAGCCTCACATCAAAATTACAAGTGTACTAAGAGATATGCCTCTTTTAGTGAAGACTGCTCAGTTTTGGTCCTCACGGATTCATGCCCAACTTCAACCAACCATATCTCCCTCATCCGGATTCGACTTTAGGAGATTCTTGAGTGAAAAATGAAGCCCCGGAAGTCCAGTTTCCAATGGTGGTGGCCTCATAGCTAAAATCCAAGTGTAAAAATGGATAGGCCTATTTTAGCAAGGGCTGCTCGACTTCCTCTCTACGATTCATGCCCAACTTCTTCCCCAATCCGGTTTCTTCTCTCCTCTCATCTCCTCTCCTCTTTTCTTCAAATCCAAACCCGTAAATAAGATGTTTTAAATATTTTTTTCAAAGAGTTCACCTCTCTTTCATTCATTTCCACTTTGTCCTTGCTCGGTTTACCGAAAAGTGCAACATTTAACAAAATACGAGCCTCGGAGCATCGTAGGAACTTTGTTTCAAAAATATTTTGAAAAAGAGGGTTTTAAGGTCTAAAATCATTTTGGTCCAAAAATGGGATGTGAGGTTGGGATTTGACGCTCTCTTTGTCAAAGAAATCAAACCTTGCATAGTATAGCCTGCACTATCGAATGATCAATCAGTGGCGCCTAAGTCTTAAGGACGGTCAAAAATTGGGTGTCTACATCTCCCTCACTCTCTCATCTCACAGTCTCTCACTCTCTGGTTTTACATCTACACCGATCGACTCTCTCTCATCGCAAAATCGACCAATCGACCAACTCTCTCATCGCACCGATCGACCTCACAGGTAAGCCTCTCTCGCCCCGATCTTTGATTTATTTTGCAACATATCAGATCTGTTAATTTTTTTTTTTGTAGCAACAGATCTGTCTGTGTTTGTTTGGAATGTATGTGTTTTTTTTAATTTAATTTTTGATTTAATGTATGTCTTAATTTTTGGAATTAAATTTGTTGAATTAAATGGAGTATCAGTTCATAAATCTGTCTGTGTCCGTATAATTTTTGGAATTCAATCTGTTGAATTAAATGGAGTATCAGTTCATAAATCTGTCTGTGTTTGTATAATTTTTGGAATTTTTGATTTAATTTTTGGAATTAAATCTCTTTTTTTTTTCCTTTTTTTTTAAATCTGTATTGAAATTGGATCTGTATTGAATCTGTATAGAATTCATATAATTGGATTTGTATTCAAATTGGATCTGTATTGAATCATATAATTGGATCTGTATTGAATCATATAATTGAATCTGTATTGATCTGTTATTGAAATTGAATTTGCTATTGAAATACTATTGAATCTGTATAGAATCTGTTATTGAACCATTATAATTCATATAACACTATTGAATCTGTTATAATAACTATTGATGTGGAGGATAGTATTGAATCTGTTATAATACTATTGAATCTGTTATTGAAATTGAATTTGTAATTTTTGTAATCCAGTTTAAATGGAGGATAGTATTCAATCTCCCGCAATCAATCTTGTACCTCCGAAATTCTCTAATTCTCAAATGAATCCCCTCTTAGTCGAACCCGAACCTGAACCTAAGCCTCCTAGACCTCCAAAGAGAAAGAGTGAGAGTGGAGGAGGGAGAGCACCATCCACAGTTTGGGATCATTTTGACAAGGTTGTAGGGACCAATGGGAAGCGTAGAGCCGTATGTAAATATTGCAAGAAAGAGTATATGGCTGACTCTAGACTTCATGGGACTAGCAATTTGAGGAGTCATACACCCAATTGTAAAGAATATCCAAATAGGAATACAGATGGTCAACAAACATTAAATTTTAAACCGAAACAAAATGAAGAGGGTATTGAGGTTATAGTAACAATTTTTAATTTTGATACTTTTAAAAGGGCTCTTGCAGAGATGGTGGTCATTGATGAGTTGCCATTTAGATTTGTGGAGGGTGTTGGGTTTAGAAGATTTTGTAATGTCATGCAACCCAAATTCACACCAATTCCCTCTCGTCAAACCATATCTAGAGAAGTGCTCAACATATTCAAGAATGAAAGAGATAAGTTAAAGAAGGCCATGAAGGGTCGTAAAATTTGCTTTACTACGGATACTTGGACATCTATTCAGAATTTGTGTTACATGTGTTTGACTGCTCATTTCATTGATGATAACTGGAAACTTCAAAAAAGAATCATAAATTTTCAACAAGTTGAGGATCACAAAGGAGAAACATTGGGTCGAAAAATTGGGTCGTGTTTGATTGAGTAGAACATTGATAGCATATTCACCTTAACAGTTGATAATGCTAGTTCTAATAATCTTACCATTCAATATTTGAAAACGATAACCAAAGATTGGAAGAGGACTATTTTGCAACATGAGTTTATTCATATGTGTTGTTGTGCACATATTCTTAATCTCGTTGTGAGTGATGGGTTAAAAGAAATGGATGATTCTATTGCCAACATTAGACTTGCGGTGAGATATGTGAGGTCTTCTCCTCATAGGCATGATGTTTTTAAAAAGTGTGCGGCCACACTCAAACTTGATTCAAAAGCTCTTGTATGCCTAGATATACCAACTAGGTGGAACTCTACCTATTTGATGTTAAAGGCCGCCAAAAAGTATGAGAAGGATTTTAACTGATTGAAGTTTGTGGATTCCAACTTTGAATCTTATTTCAAGGATGTTGATGGTGGCATAAGAAGAAGTCCGAATGAGTTGGATTGAAAAAAATGTAGAATTTTTTTGAGGTTTCTAAAATTATTTTATGTTGCAACTAAGAAATTTTCAGGATCTCTCTTTGTTACTTCCAATGCTTTTTACAAGGAAATGTTTGTTATTGAATGCAAAATTAACCAATTAATTTTGGAAGAGGATGATACTTTGAGCACAATGGCAAAGACTATGAAACTAAAGTTTAGCAAGTATTGAGGGGATGGAAGTAAGATCAATTTGTTGTTGTATGTTGCAGTGGTTCTTGATCCTACCAAAAAAATGACATACTTGGAGTTTTGTTTTTCCAATTTATTTCTTGGAGATAATAGGAAGGTGGAAGAGATGGTAGACAAGGTTAAGAGTTGTTTGAGTCGTTTGTATAGCCATTATGTCACACTTTATCCTTCAAATGAGAAACTTCCAAGTATGAGTGAAGTTGTGAATATGGTGGAAGATGATGATGATGATGCTAATCCCTATTCTTTAGTTGACTCCCAATTTAATTCCTATTTGGAGGGGCGATGCACTAGTGGATCTAAAGTCGGAATTAGAACAATATTTATCCGAGGTTGAACATTTTGCAAAGAATCAAACATTTGAGATTTTGGATTATTGGAAGGTGAATGCAACCAAATATAGGGTGTTATCACAACTCGCAAGGGATGTGTTGGCCATGCCTATTTCTACTGTTGCATCGGAGTCGGCTTTTAGTATGGGATGGCGTATTCTTGACCCATTTCGTAGTTCACTCTCGCCTTCTATGGTTGAAACTCTTATATGTACTCAAAATTGGCTTCGAAGTAACCTTTCAATTTCTCTTCGAAAGGCAATAGATGATGTGGAGGAATTTGAGCAATATGATTCGAGTAAATGAGAATTTATTTATCTTCATTTTTATTTGTATTGTTCATTTTCTAATGTAAGTTTTATTAATCTTCTCTTGTTGATTCCTAATTAGGTACTTTGGAGTCAAGCTCATCTTTAAGTTCAACCTATAATGTTGATGCTATAATTGATCTCTAATATCCATTTGCTCATTAGTAATTTTTTCATATACTCAACACATTTTTTTACTATATTGAGATGCAATATATAGATATTTGTTTATCTTTTCATTTCTTACTATAATTGAAGATTAAATTTATATTTTTTCAATTTGTTTTTGTGTAGGGTTCATCAACCAAATGCATGGAATTGGAATTGGAATTGGAATTGGAATTGGAATTTGTGAAAGTTGGATTGGATGTGATTCATGATGAAGTTTGATATCTTAGAAATGTTTTTATTTTATTTCATGGGTTTGTATTGAATGAAGTTTGACAACAAATTTTTTTTTTTTAATTGCATTTTGGTTTTGGATGAATGTAAGTTAATGATTTTTTTTTTTTTTTTTTTTTTTTTTTTTTTTTTTTTTGCATTTTGGATGAATGTAAGTTAATGAAAAATTATTTCTTTTCTTTTTTTTTCTTTTTTTTGTATTTGGGTTAGGAATGATGAATGTAGAATTTTCAATGTAGGATGTTTTTTATTTGGGTTATGAATGATGAATGTAGGATGAATGCAAGTTAATGATGAATGTAGATTTTGAATGATTTGTTTAGGTTACGAATTGAATTTGTTGTGTTTTTTATTTTATAAGTTTTTTATAAGTTTTAATTCATTAATTATTAATGTTGGAGCATTTTAAAAAATATGAGGAAAAAGGTCCAAAATAAAGATGGACAAAATGGGAGAAAAAAAAAGGTTTAAAAATAAATTTTTGAAAAAAAGTTTAATCCGCAAACCGCCCGCATATCCGCGAACCCTATCCGCACAAACCGCAAATCGCATTGCGGACGGTTGCGGGTTGACTTTTTTTCCAAACCGCATAGATGCAGGCGGATCCAAATTGAACCGCAAACCGTCCCAAACCGAACCGCGAATACCCCTAACTGACCGTAATCAATAACTCAAAATAAAAAATAACATAAAAAAAATAAAAATAAAAAAGCAATTGTCACTTGACTTTGATCGTGTATCCGACCAACGATGTTTCCTCATTTAGTCACATTATTTTTGTTTTTCAAGCCATGTTAGCCATAGCTCTATGTTATTGAATGAATACACAACATAATGTTATGTGACATGGATAGGCCCATAAGAACCACGGCCCATAGTGGACAAACCCAAGCCCACCATTTATATCCCATTGCATAACCCGGGTAGCAAAATCCAAGACAGCTGGAGGCCAACTGAGCATAGGAGGCCAATAATACTCGGACACGTGGCGGGTGCAGAACATGCCACGTCAGCAGACAAAGATCTGCAAAGTTATTGCCACAACACATCACCATTAATGCAGCCCATCACAGCATTTATGGCGACAACACCTCTCAGCCGGAATGGCACCCCCTCAGCCTGAACAAGACGAACCACGGCATAAGCTTTCGACGGGGAGGTCAGAACAGCAGAGACAGCGAAATGATTACCAAAGGATATAAGCAAAGCTTGAAGACAAGAAGAAGGTTAAGTTTTCCCCTCTCTCTCTCTCTCTCTCTCTCTACATCATCTATTTCCCCTTTTCTAATCCACACACCGGAGGGTTCGCCGGGGGACTATCTCGTTCCCCGTTGAACTTGTTTGCAGGTTATCCAGCGGGCTTGAGGAGTTTGGATCGGTCTAGTCCATTCACCAGGACGAACGGTATCATCAGTTGGCGCCGTCTGTGGGAAGTGGTTTGTCCGTACGCCAGTTGTGTTCATTGCCGTCGGAGACCCTGTTCCAGTAACCTTTTCACCTCACTCGTCAAGTGTATGGTCACGACTAGATCCATGGCTTCCCACCATAATGCTGCCGATCATCAAACCGACCCTCCCAATCCAAACAACCCACCACAATACTTCATCGAACTTACTAATAGCATCAACCGTATGGCTGAGCAAAACCAGGCCTTAATAAACGCTCTGCTTCAGAGAAACCTCCCCATTCCTTCACCACCACCTCCAGACATCTTGCCCAACCCGGAACGCACTCCCGGTCATACTGCCCCACTACCCAATCCACCCAACTTGGACGGTTTGCAACCTCCCCATCCACATGTGAATCCACCACCTCCACCCCCACACCCATCGGTTATAGCCCCAGCCCCTGAGGGAGAAGCCAGCAGCATCCAACACCTTTCTCCCTCTGGTGGTGACAACATCCCCCTCTGGGACGCTGTAGACACCCCATTTTTGACCGACCTTAAGACTCAGAAGTCACCGGTTGAGCGCTCGGTGATGTTGCATGCTGTGCTCGTTCAGAAGTCTCAGAGTCGTGGCCGTGCGCCCTGCCTCCGGACTTCCGAACCCTCTTCTCTACCTTGTCTTGGTTTGCGAACCGGGCTCGGTTTTCTCTGTTTTCTTTCCTGAGGGAAGGGAGTGGTCCGGTAGACTATCTCCCAGTGGCCGTGAGCTACGTTTCGTGGCCGTAGGCCATTTTGCCCATTTCGGAGCCCGGTTCCCGGTTTTCAGGACCGTTAGGCCGTATGCCTCGGCTCGGGACTGCCCAACCATCTCCGAGTTCTCCGGTTTTTGGCATGTGCCTCTGTTTTAATGTTCCGAGGAACACTGGGGCCCCTGATGCCCACTTCGCAGCCGAACACCACTTCCGGTGCCCGGCGACCCATTTTCGGGACCCCGAACTGCGTGATTTGGGCCCCGAGCATTCATTTCGCATCCTCTTTCTCCGGTTTTTGGCAGGTACCTCTGTTTTGTTATTCCGAGGGACACTGGGGTCGCAGATACCCACTTCGCTGCTGAACACCACTTCCGGCATCAGATGCTCATTTTCGGGATCCCGAATTGCTCGGTTTTGGTCCCGAGCATTCATTTCTCATTTGTTTTTGTTCAAACTTGGCAGGTACCTCTGTTTCAACATCAGGAAGGTCACTGGGGGGGGAGAAGCCAGCAATTATCCCAGATAACCAGTTTCGCTCCTCCGGAGCCCGTTTTTCTCACTTCCGGGCCAATGTTGAACACCCTGGGGGTATTTTCTTCCAACCAAAGCTGCATATTTGTGATGAGGGGACATGGGAGGACCCTAAACAAGCATGGTCGGCCAGAAACTTGGAGGTTAATTTTTGAGCCTCTTCTTCAAGCTCTATGTTGTGGCTCCTGCTTTAATGTTGCCAAATTCCAACCTTGGATCCTTGTTCTACACATCTTGGAGGACACAAAAAGTTGGTGGTCGGCCAGAAATTGTGAAGTTCATTTTTGAGCCTCTTCTTCAAGCTCTATGTTGTGGCTTCTGCTTCAGAGTTGCCAGATTCCGACCTTGGGGCCTTATTCTACACACATTGGAGGACAACTTGGCATACAGGTCGGCCAGAAAATATTGTGTTCATTTTTTGGGGGTGGCCGGCCGGCCATGGTGAGTGGCTGGCCGACCAAGTGGGGTGGCCGGCCGGCCCCCTTGCAGAAAACCACCTGGCCGGCCAGCTTCTTCCTTTCCAGTGCATCCCAGCTGTCCGGATATTTTTCTCAAAATATCCCCCCATCCGGGGGATATTTCAGGAGGGAGGGATTGTCTCCATTTCCCTCCCACTCTACACCTTGTTTTGCCTATTAAAGGGGCTGAGGAGCTTCTTCCTCAAGGTTGGAAATTTTGTCTTCAAGAGCACCTCTCTCAAAACCCTAATCTCCATAGCCAAAACCTCAAAAAACTTCTAAGTCCCTAGGTCTTCTCTTCATCAACCCTTAGCTCCACCATCCCTACTACCATTTCAGCAGCAAGGAGGTGTTCTTCAGAGGTCAAGAGGCTACAAATCAAAGCCAAGAATCAAAGAAAGACAAGTCTTCAAGGGTAAGTCTTCAAAACCAACTTTTAGGGCTTTTTCTTGATTCATTTCTATACTCCAATTGGTTGAGAATTGGGGCTCCAACCCCTACTGCTTTTATGCTTATTTTGAGCCCCTCTACAACTTTGTAGGAGGGCTCAACTTCATTTGATGCTTCCATGATATACTTGTTTCAATACCTAGCTTTTATGCCATTATCTTGCATGCTAGTTTTGACCTATTTGTGTTGGTTTTTAGGGGTCCGACCCCTACTGCTTTCTTGCTTATTTTGAGCCCCTCTACAACATTGTAGAGGATCTCAACTTCATTTGGCCACTGTATATACCACTTCCTTCAAATTTCATCAAGTGTGCCCATTTTGTATGCAATTTTTGACCTATTTTTATTTGTTTTTGGGACTTCGACCCCTAATGACTTTGGTCTTATTTTGACCCCCTTTACATGTTTCATGAAGAAAAGTTTGCTGTTTGGTGTATAGTTTGGCATGTCTCTTGTTATAGCCTATTTGGAGCCTATTTTGCATGGATCTTTTAGCATGTTTGTGTTCTGATTTTGAGGATGTCATCTTCTGCATATATGCTTATTTTTAGCTAATATTCAATGTTGTAGAAGAAAGTTTGTTCATTTGGTGTTTGTATATACCATCTCCCATTATACCCCTCTTTTGGCCACTAACTTTGCATGCTTTTGTTGCTATGTCTATGCTTGCATTTTGGCCAAGTTTGTTACTGAAATAAGCCATTTTTTGGGACTGTCTTGCTACTGTTCTTGCTGTCTTGATCATATTTTGCATGTATAGCATGGCTATAGGCCATTTCGGGGCTTAATTTTACATTTTCGGGATGATTGCATGCTTCGGGTGTCATTTCGAATTGTTTCGGGGCTGTTTCTCCCTTTATTTAGGTGCTGAAATTCCATTGCCATGCTTGCATATCATTTCCCATGTCATTTCATGCCTTAATGCATTGCCTCGGTTTGCGTGCCCGGGGGCGCGTACTTCGAGGCGCTCTATTTTCATTCATCGGCAGCTTATGTGAGTGAGCTGAGGCTCTCTCATATCGGCGTAAGCCCAATTCGCATTCCGTATGCCATTTCATATCTGTATGTCACTGTCCCGGTTTGCGCGCCTGCGGGCACGCATTTCGAGGCACCGTCACTTTTATCCGACGGCAGCCTATGTGAGTGTGGTTGAGGCCCTCTCATGTTGGCGTAAGCCCAATTTGCATTTTCATGCTTGTATGCCATTGCCTCGGTTTGTGTGCCTGTGTGCACGCATTTCGAGGCACTTCGGTTTTATCCGATTTTGCATCGCATATCATCGCCTCGGTTTGCGTGTCCGCGGGCACGCATTTCGAGGCACTTCGGTTTTATCCAATTTTGCATCGCATATCATCGCCTCGGTTTGCGTGTCTGCGGGCATGCATTTCGAGGCACTTCGGTTTTATCCGATTTTTTATGCTTGCATATCATCGCCTCGGTTTGCGTGTCCGCGGGCACGTATTTCGAGGCACTTCGGTTTTATCCGATTTTGCATCGCATATCATCGCCTCGGTTTGCGTGTCCGCGGGCACGCATTTTGAGGCACTTCGATTTTATCCGATTTTATATTGTACATCATCGCCTCGGTTTGCGTGCCCGCGTGTACGCATTTCGAGGCACACTTCTGTTTTCTCCGATTTGCATTCCATATGCCATTTCCCCGTGGACACGCATTTCGAGACATCTCATTCCCATAGCATTGCGCATGCCAGGATTGAATGTTAGTTGCATTTCATGCATATCATGCATATTGCACGGGAAACGAGGCGCGTTCTGTACTCCGAGTAACGGAACGGGTCTCAATTCCCAAGTCACCGACACTCCGGATTACCCATGATGGAGTTAGGTTTTCATTGTAGCATTCATCCGCATTCATCCCATATTGAGTTGTGCAATCCGATTCCTCGGCCATCATGCATCGGTATGCGTGATTGGTGGCACGAGGATCGAGGTATGCATACATTTGTGAAATACATTGCTGTGCCCTTTTCCTGCTCTCTGTTGCAGCAATATCAAGAATCAGCTACTTTTCGGAGTCCGGCGCGCATTTCGAGAAACACTGCAAACAGAGGCTAATCGGGGCATCCCAGTGGATTTCCGCGCCAAGCGGTACAACATACATCATCCTTCAGAAGCAAGGCAGTCCCTGGCTTGCATGCCAGTTTTACTTTTCTGTAATTAATTTGTTAGTTAATTAGAAATTTGTATATTATTAGAAATCTGTATATTTCGGACTGTATATTCTTTCATTTTCGGACTGTATTATTTTATTCGGACCCTCTGCGCGAGGGCATAAATGTAATAAGGGTGTGTGAGTGTGATGTATGTCTTCCAACCCCCATTTCTTTCTCCCTTTTATTTATCCGCTTTGGATGGTTAGATATAGGGCATATTTCAATTAGCATACAGTATGACAGCATGTTTGCATCATTCATCTGTTTTGCACGCACCGGGCTCGGCTCATCATACAAACTGCATTTGTATTTCAATTCCAAGTTGAATACATGTTAGTTGTTGCATTCCATATGCCATCTTTAGAATAGCCGAGCCTGCTATAGTTTGCATTTTTGCATGTGTTGCATTAGGCATTCTGTATATATTAGGATCATGCATGATTTCTAATCAGTTTTCTGTTTTGGCTTGGAGTACTAGGTAAGTTTTATGCTTTAGCATCCTTGCATGCGTGTGAGTGTTGCCATGATAGCATGCTTGCCATGAGGCTATTTGCTTATGTGATATAACTGCCTTGAATGCCTGTGGGTGGAGGTTGAGTTATCTGAATTGGAGCAATTCATCAACTGTTTGTTAAGCCCACTAGATTGTGGCAACACCATGTTTTCTTAAGCCCACTCGAGGGTGGCAAATCCGCATTTTAGCCTACCTGCGGGTAGCACCATCAAACCACTTTCAAACAAACAAACATGAAATGTTTTGTTCCAATTCAGACGACCCAGTCTATACTTATTTGCTGCGAGCATCACATAGTAAACTAGGCTAATAACCGGAATAAGAACACACAATGTTTTTAAAATCAGATATCATGGTTAGTAGAGGCCGGTTTTTGACCGGGCGAGCGGGGGTGCTCACGATGTGACCTTCCCCAATCGTACCCAAGTTCCCGAGCCAACTTTGGTGATGACGGACACGTGGCCTTTTGGCACCGAGTCAGGGTTTCCTAAATTTCCCATTTTAAAATATTTAGGTGGCGACTCTGTTATCTGGCAAAGCAGTCCATGTTTGGCACTTCTTTCAAAAAATCTGTTTTTCTCAAAACGATTTGCCGGATTTGGACTCTTTGGTTCGAGATTTGGAACCGCAACAAAAATCGAGTCCGAACTGTAGCGAGGCCCCCCGCGGGCGTTGTTACAGACGCTGAGCTCCAAGCCATGAAGCTCCAGCTACAAGGGGTTATGCAGAATATCCAGCATAAGCCCTCCACCACTGCAAACTCGCCATTTGTCGCCTCCATCCGAGACAAACCCCTGCCTGCCAAATTCAAAATGCCCACCATTGACTCCTTCGATGGCACAACTGACCCGATCGACCATCTGGAGACCTACCGCACCCTCATGATCCTCCATGCCTTCCCTGACGAGATCATGTGCCGAGCCTTTCCCGTGACACTGAAGGGGTCGGCTCAGCTGTGGTTTAGCCAGTTACCACCGGACTCGGTCTCCACTTTCCAGCATCTCAGTGACTCTTTCTTGAGCCACTTCATCGGCACCCAGCGCCAGCGACGCCCGGCCACCCAGCTGCTCAACATCTGTCAGACCGAGGGGGAATCACTGCGCAGCTTCGTCACTCGCTTCAACACCGAAGCCCTGCAAGTTGCCGAAAATGACGACAAGGTCATCCTCACAGCCTTCATGGCCGGTCTGCGGTCATCTGATTTCCTTTTCTCCCTCTCCAAGAACCCCCCGACCTCCATGGCAGCCCTACTCTCCAAAGCCCAAAAATACATGAATGCCGAGGATTCACTAGCCGCTCAGCAAGATCCACCAGCTAAAAACCCGACCCCCCGAGAAAAGAGAAAAGACCAAGAACCTAGTAACACCCAGTATCATAGCCAAACACCCCGCTATACCGACCGACCCCCTCGTCTCGACTGGTCAGCACCAGCCCGACCGCCCGGTCGGTTTGAGCGGTATACGCCTCTCAATTCTCCCATGGAACATGTCCTCAACCAGATCCAACGGGACTACCCCCTTAAGTGGCCTCCCCCTCCACGGAACCCTTCCAGCCGGAAAGACCAATCTAAATATTGCCGTTTCCACCAGGACCATGGCCATAACACTGACGATTGCATCAGTCTCAAGGATCAGGTGGAGACCCTCATCCGCCAAGGGCGTCTAAGTCGATTCACAGACACCCGCTCTCAGCAGAGGCAAAGAACCGAACCCCACAGAGATAATCGCCGACACACCCCACCGCGGCAGCCAGCCCAACCAAACCAGGGTCATGACCGACCCCCCCAACAGCCTCGACCTCAAGGTAATCCACCTCCACCAGTTGGTGAAATTAGAGTTATTTCAAGTGGTCTTGCTTGTGGGGGACCATCTCGCTCAGCTCAGAGGGCAGAACTTAGAAAAATACGACAGGGCTCAGACAAGGCAGTCGCCACGATAGACCGACCCCCCAAACAGCCCAAGCAGTGGACAGAGCCCATCACATTCACGGACGCCGACTGTGCAGGCATCCGTTATCCTCATGATGATCCTCTCGTCGTTTCCGCCATCCTCTCCAATTATAAGGTCAGACGAGTTCTCATCGACAATGGCAGCTCTTCGGACATCATCTTTCTAAACTGCTTCCGCCAACTTAAGGTTGGGGAAGAAAGCCTTTCCCCGCTCCAAACCCCTCTCGTCGGCTTCACTGGCGACCGCGTGACCTCCATTGGTTCCATCGATCTTCCCATCACAATTAGCGAGTACCCACGGCAAGCCACAAAGTTGCTCACCTTCTTGGCAGTTGATTGCCCATCTGCCTACAACATCATCCTTGGCCGCACCGCCCTCAACGCCTTCCAAGCCATCACATCCACCTATCATCTTGCCCTCAAGTTTCCCACCGATCTCGGGGTCGGAACAGTCAGGGGAGAACAGACCGTGGCCAGGGAGTGTTATGTTGCCTCACTTAAAGAAGTCAAGTTGAAGGAGGCGATGATCATTGAAGGACTTGATGTCCGGGATGAGGACGAGCTTATCAGAGGAGAACCGGTGGAAGAGCTCGTTGAGGTTCTTATTGACCCCACCGACCCACTGAAAACTGCCAAGATCGGCAGCCAATTATCCCCCCAAGCAAAAGCCGACCTCATTGCCCTTTTGACCGAACACAATGACGTCTTTGCTTGGACCCACTCAGACATGCCAGGCATTGACCCCTCCTTCATCACTCATCGCCTCAGCATCGAACCCCACTTCCGACCTTACCGTCAAAAACAGCGTATATTTCACCCGGAACGCAACAATCTCATAGCTGCAGAGGTCGACAAACTCCTCGAGGCTCAGTTTATCCAAAATGTGGATTATCCCAGGTGGCTGTCCAATGTGGTGCTAGTCCACAAAAACAATGGCAAGTGGCGTCTGTGTGTCGACTACTCTGACTTGAACTGAGCTTGCCCCAAAGATAGCTATCCACTCCCCCGAATTGATCTGCTGGTCGACGCCACGGCCGGTCACCAAATGCTCAGCTTCATGGACGCCTTCTCCGGGTACAACCAAATCATGATGCACTCATCTGACCAGGAACACACATCCTTCATCACCGACCAGGGCACCTACCACTACCGTGTCATGCCGTTCGGACTGAAGAACGCGGGGGCCACTTACCAACGGTTAGTCAACGCAGTCTTCCAACACCAGATCGGCCGAAACATGGAAGTGTACGTGGATGACATGCTAGTCAAAAGCAAACTCTCCGCCGACCATCTGACCGACCTACGGGAGACCTTTGCCACCCTTCGCAAGTACCAAATGAAGCTCAACCCGGAGAAGTGCGCCTTTGGCGTAGGATCCGGAAAGTTCTTGGGCTTTATGGTCAGTCAGCGCGGAATTGAGGCCAACCCTGAGAAGATCAAGGCCTTGATTGAGATGCAGTCGCCCAAAACCGTTAAGGAAGTTCAGAGACTCGCTGGCAGAGTGGCGGCCCTCAACCAGTTCATTTCCCGCGCAACAGATAAGTGCCTACCATTCTTCAAAGTCCTTCGTCAGACTTTCGAATGGACGACTGAATCCGAAGAGGCCTTCCAGCAGCTAAAACAATGCATGGCCAACCCCCTCTTCTTTCGCAGTCAATCCCTGGCGAACCCCTCTTCCTCTATTTAGCAGTATCAAACACTGCCGTTAGCGCAGCTCTCATTAGGGAAGATGGCTCGGTTCAACGGCCGGTCTATTACATCAGTCGAGCTCTCAGGGGAGCAGAGCAGAACTACCCACTGCTAGAAAAATTGTCCCTGGCCCTGGTCACTGCCTCCAGACGACTTCGTCCTTACTTCCAGGCCCATTCTATAGTGGTCTTCACCGACCAACCCCTGAAGAAGGTCATGCAGCAACCAGAACTTTCTGGCCGACTTATGCAGTGGTCAGTGGAGCTTAGCCAGTTTGATATCTCCTACCAACCCCGCACAGCAATCAAAGGACAGGCCATTGCCGATTTCATCCTAGAATTCACCAACCCTGCCCCAGCCACCACCTCTTCACCCCCACCAGCTCCACCAGAGCCTGAAGATCCTCATTCTTGGACACTCAATGTTGACGGCTTGTCTCGCAGGGAAGGAAGTGGGGCTGGCCTCATCCTCACCTCCCCTGAGGGGGGTTACTTCAAATGTGCTCTCCGCCTTTTGTTTGCGGCCAGCAACAATGAGGCCGAATATGAAGCATTGATAGCAGGGCTTCGTCTGGCCAAAGACATTGGTGTTAGCCACATCCGCGTGTTCAGTGACTCCCAACTCATTGTCGGCCAGATCACGGGGGAATTCGATGCCAAGGATAGCACAATGCGGGCTTACAGGGACATGGCACTCCCCCTTGTTCGCCTCTTCAATACTTTCTAGATCAGACACATACCTCGGGCGGAAAACTCCAAAGCAGATGAGATGGCCCAGCTGGCCTCTGCCGACCATTCCGACCTTAGCCATGGAGTTCGCCTCGAATACCTAACCCACCCGGCCATCTCGCCCGACCTACAAGAAGTGCAATTCCTCCAGACGGAGCCCATCCCTTCGGCATCCGACATCTTCCTCTTCTTGACCACTGGAGAACTCCCAGATGACCAACAGCAGGCTGCCAAGGTTAGAGCTCGGTCAGCTAACTACATTCTGGTCGACGACGTCCTTTACAAGCGCGGTTTTTCACGACCGTACCTGCGATGCCTCAGCCCCGCCCAAGCAACCTATGTAATGCAAGAGATCCATGAAGGAATCTGTGGCAATCATTCGGGTGGCAGATCTCTCGCACACAAAGTACTCCGTACAGGCTACTTCTGGCCGACTCCCAACCAAGATGCCACTGATTTTGTGCTTAAATGCGACAAGTGTCAGCGCTTCGCCAACATCCCCCATGCTCCTCCCACTGAGCTGATCACCCTCTACAGCCCTTACCCGTTCGCCAAATGGGGGGTCGACTTGGTTGGTCCACTTCCCACTGGTCGGGGCCAAACCAAGTTCGCGATTGTTGCCATTGATTACTTCACCAAGTGGGTCGAGGTAGAACCCCTCGCCACAATCACCGAGCGGAACACCACCAAGTTTATCTGGCAATCGATCGTCTGCCGATTTGGCATCCGTCAAGCCATCGTCTCCGACAACGGCAAACAGTTCGACAACGCTAAATATAGGAAATTTTGTACAGATCTCCAGATTCAACCATGCTTCTCTTCCCCCGGTCATCCCCAAGCAAATGGCCAAGTTGAGGTCACCAACCGTTCTCTCCTGAAGATCATCAAAACTAAGCTCGAAGCTGCTAAAGGCCTCTGGGCTGAGGAACTACCACATGTACTCTGGGCTTACCGAACCACTGCCCGGACTCCTATAGGGGAAACCCCTTTTCGCTTAACATATGGCGCTGAGGCGGTCATTCCGATAGAAGTCGGTCTGCCCACCCCCAGGGTCCTACATCCGGATCTCGCCTCAACCGAAGAACTCCGTCAAGCAGACCTGGACCTCATCGAAGAGCTCAGAGAGACTGCTGCTGTTAGATTGGCTTCGTACCAGCAGAAAATAAGAACACACTACAACCGCAGAGTCCGACCACGGGAGTTCTCTGTAGGGGACCTTGTCTTGAGAGAAGCAACTCTTGCCACAAAGAATCCGACCGAGGGCAAACTAGCAGCCAAATGGGAGGGACCCTACGTTGTGAAGGCCCGCCCACGGCCAGGCACTTACCGACTTCAAGACATGGATGGCCGAGACCTTCCTCATCCCTGGAATGCTGAACATCTGAAGTGTTACTATCAGTGAATTCCTACTTTTGTATTATCAAACTTGTTGTATTTTCCTTTTTTTCAATACATAATACAAATTCCGACTGGAGTTCCAATCTTCTGTAATTCAACTGTCTGAATGACGCTTCCATGAAACTTTCACTTGCAGCACTCGCAAAAGCCTCAGCCCCCCCTGAGCACGTTCAAAAGCCTCAGCCAGAACTGAGCACTTTCAAAAGCCCCAGTTAGCCCGAGCGCTCCGAGCCTCAGCCAGAACTGAGCACTTTCAAAAGCCTCGGCCAGACCGAGCACTTTCAAAAGCCTCGGCCAGACCGAGCACTTTCAAAAGCCTCAGCCAGAACTGAGCACTTTCAAAAGCCTCAGCCCGCCCTGAGCACGTTCAAAAGCCTCAGCCAGAACTGAGCACTTTCAAAAGCCCCAGTTAGCCCGAGCGCTCCGAGCCTCAGCCAGAACTGAGCACTTTCAAAAGCCTCGGCCAGACCGAGCACTTTCAAAAGCCTCGGCCAGACCGAGCACTTTCAAAAGCCTCAGCCAGAACTGAGCACTTTCAAAAGCCTCAGCCCGCCCTGAGCACGTTCAAAAGCCTCAGCCAGAACTGAGCACTTTCAAAAGCCCCAGTTAGCCCGAGCGCTCCGAGCCTCAGCCAGAACTGAGCACTTTCAAAAGCCTCGGCCAGACCGAGCACTTTCAAAAGCCTCGGCCAGACCGAGCACTTTCAAAAGCCTCAGCCAGAACTGAGCACTTTCAAAAGCCTCAGCCCGCCCTGAGCACGTTCAAAAGCCTCAGCCAGAACTGAGCACTTTCAAAAGCCTCGGCCAGACCGAGCACTTTCAAAAGCCTCAGCCAGAACTGAGCACTTTCAAAAGCCTCAGCCCGCCCTGAGCACGTTCAAAAGCCTCAGCCAGAACTGAGCACTTTCAAAAGCCTCCGCCAGACCGAGCACTTTCAAAAGCCCCAGCCAGAACTGAGCACTTTCAAAAGCCTCCGCCAGACCGAGCACTTTCAAAAGCCTCGGCCAGACCGAGCACTTTCAAAAGCCTCAGCCAGACTGAGTACTTCAAAAGACTCAAGCAGATCGAACACCAGCAGGCTGGAAGGTATTTGGCCAGCAAGGCATCAATCATCTTTGCCTTTACTTTTACTTTTGCTTTTGTCCTGGACAAGCTTGTCGGCCATCAATTCTGTGATGCAGTGATCTTTTCTAAATTTGATCTGAAGTATCTTCTGGGCATTTTGTACTCCAATTTTTCAATTACTTACCCATTGAGTTTTTATACAAGCCCCATTTCACTCTGCATTAGGGAGTTCCCTACTTTACTCTCCATTATATATATACCAAAAAAAAAAAAAACAACAACAGAACAAAAAGAAAAATTCCACGGAGTCATCAGCTGGCAGCGTAAATGCAATTTTATTCATTCAAAAATGTATATACAACTTCATTACATCACTTCAAAAACAAAACACAATAAAACCACGACAAAACAGAAACTCCTAAGTACACTTGTTTTCAGCTTACTCCCCCTCCTCACTGGAGATGAGATCTGCTTCTTCTACACCCTCATCCAGGGGGGTCTGGGCCACATCATCTTCTTCAATCGCCACACTGCTAAAGTCGAGCTCTGGGAACAGCTCTTCAGCCTTGCGTTTGAACATTTTCCACCCGCTGTCCCAGTACTCTGCCATTTCATGCTTATAAAAGTCCGACCGCTGGAAGCTCTCTATTACTTCAGACTCAGGTCTTCCCTCAGCAGTCGTCCTTGATGGGCCAGCCCCCCCAGACTCCTCCCTTGCAACACTGCTGGCCACTGCGGCATCAATGGCCATCTGAAATTCAGGCGATCCCTTGAACTGTTCAACTGCTGCAACGTACAGATCGGGGTAGGCTGCCTTTTCAGAGGCTGCTTTCACCCTTTCCTCGTCTAGCTCTTTTTGTAGGACCGCCTTCTCAGAGGACGCTTTGGCCCTTTCCGCTTCCAGCCCTCCACGCAGAGCCTCAACCACAGTAGCTGCCCTACCCCTCTCCTCCTCCACCTCTTTCTTCAGGCTCTCCTTCTCCGCCGCCGCTTTCTCCATCTCTGCTCTCAACTCCCTCATCAGCCTCCCCTTCTCCTCCTCTGCCTTGGTGAGTTCTCCCTCCAACTCCTTCTGCAGAGCCTCAACCTTGGCATCTGCTTCATCCTTCAGCTTCACCAGCTCCTCGTTACTGCTCATGGCCTCTTCATGCCTCTCGTTAGCAATGGCACAGGCATTTTAGGACTCTTCCAACTTTTTCTGCTCATTAGCCAGCTGGAACTCAAGCGACACCACCTTGCGGCACGTGTCCTCCAGCTCCAACTTGACTGATGGCAGCTCAGCATGGGCAGCTTTCCACTCAGCGCTCTTCTTCTTCAACTTAGCCAACCCAGCCTGGGCCTCTTCAGCCTTGAATTTGGCTCCCCCAGCTTTCCTCAGCAGGGCCCCTGCCAGGGTAGTTACCTCCATTTGGGTGGAGCATAACCCCCTGAACAGGTCGGCCTCGTTGAATCCAGAGGCCGAGCGCAGAGCCGTTTCTTCCACGATCTTCACTAGACGGTCTGCCCCCGCCCTGGCTGGGATCTCTTCCCCCTCCAGCCTTCCAGCCACAGTGCGCACGTGGTAAATGGCTACGCCCAGACCCATTCCTCTTTCCTGGGGTGCAAGCCCCCTTTGGGTCTGCTCTCCCCCACTTGGCTCAGCCCCAGCCTCCAATGTGGGGGTGACCCCTACCACTTCTGGGGTGTCCCTGACCGCAGCGGTCTCCTCCGCAACCGGGGTCTCCTTCATCTTCTTGGGCCCAGACTCCTCTGCAGCCCTTTCTGGGGCACTTATCTTCTTCTTCTTCCTCTTCAGACCTTCTCCCTCTTTTCTGGCCTTCTCCTTCACAGGATCCACAGGGGGCCTTCGCGGCTCAAAAGTGCTCAAGTCCTTCCCCCCCAGCGGCTTTGGGCGGGGTCGGATCCTCTTCTTTGCAATCGGTTGCGCCGGTCGGTCATCCTGCGCTTTCTTAAATTGCGTGGCTTTGGCAAGGATGGCTTGATCCTCTGCCTTCTGTGCTTTTCTCCTCGCCTCCAGCTCAGCTCGGTCAAGATCCTCACCGACTGGCTGTGGGCCCAACCCTGCCTGAAACAACACAGACGGCTGAACAAGTTCGTCCCATTTGGTATTTTCCTTCTCTCTCCACTCCTTCACCCTTTTCACCCTTTCCTCAGCCTCCGCCCCCAGTCTCGCCTCCATCGACCTGGTGGGCACCTTCCAGACGGTCCGCGCGCCGCGCCCCGCATTGGCAGAAACGTAAAACCACCGTGCCCGCCATCCTTTAATTGACGTTGGCAGCCCTGCCACCAACCCCTTCCCCATTACTGCTTGCAGGGTGACCCACGTTTCTTGCTGCCCTGCGGCCTTGTAATAGGCAAAGAACTCTTCCACCAACATGGCCTCCCCTCCGTTTGCCTTCGGCCATGCACTTGCACAAGCCAGCAAGATCTTCCACGCATTGGGCATTAGTTACCCTGGCGCCACCTCTAAATAGTTGAGCACGTCCACCACTATTTGCGGGAGTGGCAACCTCAGACCGCCCTTCAGCGCTTCCTCATAGAGAGAGAATTCCCCTGGCCTGATGTCGGATGGCCTTTCCGTCGATGTTGGCAGCAACAACTCCACCTCCACCGGAATCTGGTATTTCTCCCGAACCGCCTCCAACTCCGCCCTAGTTATTGACGACTTGTCTGGTTTCGTGTGCCAATGATCAGGCTCCACCTGACTGATAGGTTTCGGAGCTGCAATCATGGTGGAACCATGGAAGTGTATCGCAGGACCTCCCACCCTCTCCGTTCTGTACTGCGCAGCTAATTCCACTGCATCATCATCTCCCAGCGGGTCCACCCTCACATCCTCGTTTCCTTCTCGTGCCATCTCTGAGGTATGTCTACGAATCGCTTCTGATGCAGGCGCTAGGAAGTTGAAGAAATGCTCCAATGGTGTATCGCGAGCAACAAATGGGGTAAGACTTGGAATGTTTTGGTTCTTTGAACACAGGTAGGTGAATCGGATAATGCCAAAAGCCCACGGTTTACCCGTCTCCCAAGGATCCAAATTAATTTTCTCCAGTTTGAAAACTTTTCAAATTATCCGCCAAAATCGTCTTTTCAACACCATAATGACCTATCGTTTCATTTTTACCCCAACGCCTCACTTCCCAACTACGATTCTGCCACGTGTATGGTCCCGATGCACTGACTCCTGCCATTTCCTTGTCTTTTCCACTTCAAATCATCACGTGGCACGCCGCCTCTTGGGCCCCGTGTCTTTCCGCTCGGCCACCCTCGCGGTCGGCACTCCTCGCGGTCGGCACCCCTCCGCTCGGCCACCCTCGCGGTCGGCACTCCTCACGGTTGGCACTTCTCCACTCGGCACTCCTCACGGTCGGCACCCCTCGCGGTCGGCAACCCTCGCGGTTAGCACCCCTCGCGGTCGGCAACCCTCGCGGTCGGCACTCCTCGCGGTCGGCACCCCTCTCCTCACGGTCGGCACCCCTCTCCTCGCGGTCGGCAACCCTCGTGGTCGGCACTCCTCGCGGTCGGCACCCCTCCGCTTGGCCACCCTCGCGGTCGGCACTCCTCGCGGTCGACACTCCTCCGCTCGGCCACCCTTGCGGTCGGCACTCCTCGCGGTCGGTACTCCTCCGCTCGGCCACCCTCGCGGTCGGCACCGGCCGGAACCATCTCCCTCACTACTATTCCCTTCGTTGGACTGAAGCTGCACTCGGGAATGGGGGACTACTGACATGGATAGGCCCATAAGAACCACGGCCCATAGTGGACAAACCCAAGCCCACCATTTATATCCCATTGCATAACCCGGGTAGCAAAATCCAAGATAGCTGGAGGCCAACTGAGCATAGGAGGCCAATAATACTCGGACACGTGGCGGGTGCAGAACAGGCCACGTCAGTAGACAAAGATCTGCAAAGTTATTGCCACAACACATCACCATTAATGCAGCCCATCACAACATTTATGGCGACAACACCTCTCAGCCGGAATGGCACCCCCCTCACCCTGAACAAGACGAACCACGGCATAAGCTTTCGGCGGGGAGGTCAGAACGGCAGAGACAGCGAAATGATTACCAAAGGATATAAGCAAAGCTTGAAGACAAGAAGAAGGTTAAGTTTTCCCCCCTCTCTCTCTCTCTCTCTCTACATCATCTATTTCCCCTTTTCTAATCCACACACCGAAGGGTTCGCCGGGGGACTATCCCGTTCCCCGTTGAACTTGTTTGCAGGTTATCCAGCGGGCTTGAGGAGTTTGGATCGGTCTAGTCCATTCACCAGGACGAACGGTATCATCATTATGAGAGAACATGATAATTACTCGTGGTTTAGTGTCTGATTTGTCATGTGTTTGTAGTGTAATTGGGAAAAAAATAATATGCACACTAACAAATTTTATAATTTTTTTACTAATTATGTGTCATGTAAAAAAATAATAAATCAAACTTCTGAAATATGTAACATAACTTAAATAATATGATATACATGTGTCACATAAAAATTTAATTTGTATAATATTTCTCAAATAAATATACGTATATAGAGCTCAAAAATGGGGGCATTCTCCTTATATAACGATTAGTAGATTTATTGTTAGATTGTGAATTGACAGTGCCTCCTTACCACAAATTCTCTAAGCAAGAATCAGGTTATATGTTAAGGTTCTAATGCTTTGACAGATTTAGAGACTTTTTTTAAACAAATAAATAACCAAGTGAAAGAAATTCAAGCGAACTTCAAGCAATTAGACTAAAAATTTAACTTTGTTGCAATACTTCTAATTTACATCTTATTTTATGGAAGCCTTTATTCTCATTACACTTTATTACAAACATTTCATTCTTTATCTTTATTATACATAGTTATATTAATATCCTTGAAATTTTGATTTTTTCAAGGAGTATATTTTGTGTAAAAAGGTATCATGCAAGTATGTATTATAATGACAAAGAAAAAAGTGTATTTAGAAAAAAATGGAGTGAGAATAGCGACTTCATGTTCTATTTGTAAGATACATTTGTAAATTACAGATGACTCCTACTCTATCATCTAAAACATTTTTTAATTTGGCCAAAAGATCTCTAAACTTTTTTTCCTCCTTTTATAGTCCCCTTTCTTTTGACTACTTACATTAGCCAATCATGGTGGTTCCTCTTTTCTCTTTGATCATGGGCTGATTTGTAACTTCATTCAACTGCTTCTGCCTTTGTCAAGAGTAATTTTATAACTATAAAAAGGGTGTGTTTGATTGGGGGATAAAGAGGAGGATTATTCACTATTGGAATTGTAATCCGGAGGAAGCTCTTTATTCGACTTTTTTTTTTAATCTGCCAGACATGGAGTCCGGCCGGACTCCTTATCCCCCATATGGGGGATTATACTATCCTGGGAGTATGGGACAATTTTGGAAGGACTATTTATTGTTAGGATTAGGTGGTAAAATGACCATTTTGACCCTCTACTATTTAATTATTTATTATATTTAGTAAAATTCAATAAAATTTAAATGTCTCAATTTAAAAATAAAATAATTTTATTTAACTTTTTATTGATGTTTTATTTTAAAATTTTGTTTATATTTTATTTAATTTCATTATTTAAATTTTAATAGATGTTTTATTTAATTTCATTGTTTAATTATTATTATTTTTAAAAATAAATTTATTTAAAATTTTAATTAAAAAATAACATATATTTTTATTGATATTTTATTTATTTAATTTAAAAAAAATAAATTTATTAAATTGTGTAAAAAATAAAATAAAATAAATTTTTATTTAATCTAGCTAAAAATAATTAAAACATTAAAGATATGTTTAATATTGCTATTATTTAGTAAACAATTGAAAAGGGGTAAAATAGTCTTTTGTTCATTTATCCTATCCAATCGGTCCAACCAAACATTGGATTCACTAAAAATAGTCCTTTCTAGACATCTAATCCCATGAGAAAATAAACACAGAATACATATCTAATCCAACAAAATAGTTTGGGGGATTCACAGTCCCAGAATTCAAGTCCGATGGATTCTAATCTCCACTTATCCAGTCCGTCCAATCAAACACACCCAAATTTCTCTCATCTCCGTACACATACCTAATGAACACTTTCTCAGTACACATATAAAAAAACTAAAATTTCTCAATGCACATCGCTTTATTTCAATAATAATATCATTTTCAATTTCAAAACCTTAATTTTTCTTCCATCCACCTACTCTACCTTGCCGCCACTTTTAGCTCTCCATCATCACCACTACTACTAACTTATCCCCTTCCAAGTTCCATCCTAGATCTCCACAGTAACCTAGAAAGTGGATGGTTCACGGCTTGTGAGAGTGTATGATTCATGACAGAAGATGGTCACAAGCGGAGGGAGAAAGAGATGATGGGAGGGGATGGCGGAGGAGAGAGATGGCACTGGCGATAGAGAATGGTTATGGTGTTTTAGAATTAGAGTTTGGATCAAAAAAGATAAGGGTATTATAATATTTTTATTCTAAGACAAAATTATATTAAAATAAAATTTGATTGAGAACTGAAAATAATTAATATATGGAAATAAAATTGCCCCCTTGTCAAATTTTGCGAGATCTTGTCACTGAATGAGAAGATGAAGTGGGAAACATCAATGCTTGTTCAACTGAGTTGAGTAACTGAATGATTTGAAAGAAGACCATGGGTCATCATCTTCCAATCATCTTCACCACCACATGAAGATGATTCTCATCATCCTCAAAACAACCCTAGGCAACTCTTCTTTCTTTTTTTGGTCATTTGGGTTCTATTTTTTTACATTTTCATGCCTCCCACTTGCGAGAGCTAGTGAGAGCTAAGACACTGCTTTCGCTTTCATTGGAGCTACTAATAGTCTCCTGCTCAAGTTCCTTGCGAGGAGGTGAGAAGAAGATGGGCTTTGGAGGCATTTCAATGGCTTCCACATTGCCACACAACATTTCCACCACTCTTGTCATGGAGGGACGATCTTTCGGATTTATTTGGATGCACCATAGCCCAACCTTGAGCATCTTCCTCGCTATATAAACTTCCTCTCCAACAACAAAATCTTCAAGCTCCATATTGTCCCTTTCTTCATCAATCATGAGCTTGTCATAAATCCAACCCGGAAACTGTGCTTCACTTGAAGTGTTCGCCTCTGGCTGGACATGCGTCTTTGCACCAACCATTTCTAGTAACAACATTCCAAAGCTATAAACATCTGATTTATGAGAAGGTTTGCCAAGATTTCTGAACAAGATCTCGGGAGCAATATAACCAATGGTTCCTCCTGCTTTTGTCATCGTGACTGCACTTTGATTTCGAGAGTATACTTTTGCCAATCCAAAGTCAGAAATTTTGGGATCAAAATTCTGGTCCAGCAACACATTCTGAGGCTTTATATCAAGGTGCAAGATTCGTGAGTCGCAACCATTGTGCAAATACTCTAGTCCATGTGCAACTCCTATGGAAATTTCATGTAATCGTGTAAGTCCCAATGAAACACTTACCTCCCCTTTATGTAACAAATCCCCTAGCGATTTGTTAGGCATGTACTCGTAAACAAGAGCCTGTCTTGAGCCATCCCAACAGAAGCCTAATAAACGTATAACATTAACATGATGAATCCTACCAATGGAGGTGATTTCGCTAAGAAAATTTTGGCTGTTGTCTCTATAATCCATGAGCATTTTGACAGCAATGAACCGGCCATCTGGTGGCAACTTTCCCTTGAAGACATTTCCATATCCACCTTCCCCTAATTTTTCTTTGAAGTTGTTGGTCATCTTCTTTATATCATTGTATGAGTAGTTTGTCAGTAAGGTTGATTGGTAATTCTTAATGAATTCCTTTGCTTTTCTTTCATCTCCTGTCGTTTGATTCTTTCCAAAATATGATGGCTTGAAGATTCTAGCGATTCTCCTTTTGTACTTGAACATGAGCAGTAAGACTACAGCAAGCAGAGCACAAATGCTTCCAGTTGCAATACCTACAAAAAGTGCAAAGAATAAATAATGAATTAATCGCCCATTTAGTGCAATTTACTGTAAGCTAAAAAGCAGATAATCAAAAAGTAGAAGCCAAAATTATATTCCCACTAATTTCTCAATAATCAGTTTTTTTCCCAGCTTATTTAAGTTATATTTGCTTTATAAAGTTGTAAACAAAAACTACGTCAAATACTAGCAAATTCCTAAAATAGCAAAAGCTATAAGAAACCGCAATAAGCTGCAACAAATAGCCGCAAAATCAATTTTTGACATGATGTGCCTCAATCTCGTAAATCAAGTTCAATGTTGATATAATGCCTAATTGAAATTCAGTTGCCTAGGTTAGTAATGGGAGCTTGGGTTTGGCAAGAATGATTGATTACTTCCAATAGAATGTTGGTTTGTTGTTGCAGAAATGAATTATTCATTGCTCATCACAAGATGGTGAATTCTTGCTGCATTGCCAGAGAAATTGGCGTGAAACAACATTGTAGCATTATGAGATGCTTTGGGTTAAGTTGAATTTCTTCCTTTGCCAGGTTTCCACAAGAATGAGGGTATACCTACAATGAGCTTCCATCTATTTGATTTTTGCCTGCAAGGTCCAAGGATGGAATGTAATAAGTGGACAGTATGCTGAGTGTAAAAATGAGGATTGAAAGTTCTTTATCAAACAAAAGTCATAAATTATTCAAAGATAAGAAAAGAAACAGAATGAAAAGGTTTTAGAAATTCAGCGTCAACCAACCACACAATTAAAATATAAATAAAAGCTCAGGTAAAGAGCATTTATAGTTCTAAAGAAATGGATTCCTGTCACCAACTTCAAATAATTGGGACAAAGGTTTAGTTGAGTGGAGTGTTCTTCTTCTAGTAAAGAGTAGAATAAACTTCTCCACCATTGTTGGCACAGAAATGCCTGAAATCATCATCACTCTTCGACTCAATTAAGCATTTTACATGTTTGCAACATTGTCTAAAAAAAGTTGTTGATTTAAATTCTCATGTGAGCAATGTGAGTGCACTTATGAAACTGATCGTATCATTCCCCTTCCATGTGTTTTGGAGGGAAATTGATTGTGGAATTGATCTGTTCCTTCTCTCTCATCCATGGGAAGTTTTTAGGGTAAATTACACTAACACCCTTGGGGTTTGGTCCAATTACATCTCACCCCTTGACATTTTGGAAATTACATTCTCATCCATGTGTTAATAGTCTCATTTCACAAAACCCCCTACTTATATAAAAGACAACAACTTCTATAAAACAACGGAAATTACATTGAAAAAAAAAAAGTAAAGCAAAGGGGAAAAAAAAAAAAAAGTAAAATAAAGTAAGAAAAGAGAGAGTGCATGAAATTAATATCTTTATTCCGTCTAAATATTTACAATGATAGAAAATTAGTGTAATTTTCCAAACGTTAGGGAATAACATGTATTAAATCCAAACTTCGGGAGGTGTATGTGTAATTTACCCAAGTTTTTACAACTGTCTTAAATTTCTTGCATTTTACCATATGCCATTTTTATCTTCGAAAATGTCATATGCAGATCTACAGGCTGATAGAAACAAAAAGTATGAAAGTGATAAATAAAAAATTTATAAAAATAATTATTAAAAAAAAAAAAGGATGAGAAAGTGATAATTAATGTTATATGCTTAATTAGAGCATACTGGATAAATTTAACCCATTTGATAATCAATGTTGCTCAATCATGCATCTCAAATGACTTTTAGCTTTAAAAAATAAGGCCACAAATACAAGAATTTCAAAAATCTTTGGATTTGTTTGGTTTGTATCTCAAGATATAATTATTTTTGGAAAAAAATTTCAAAATTTTGTTTGGTTCAAATTTTTTGAAATTTTTTTTCAAAATCACTTTCTCTCTCCTATATATCAATCAATCACTTTTCGTCTCTCCTCTCTCCTTCTCAATCACTTTTTTTTCTTACACACATCAACTCAACTACAACAAAATATCAAATCATTCCAAACTCCCAAATTTCAAAACTATTTTCAAAATATACACCCAAACAAACCAAAAAAAATTCTAAGTTGTGTTTGGTGTGATTTTGAAATAAAATTTCCACCCTTATATTTGAACGCTATGTTTGGTAAGAGTTTTGAAATTATGATTCCAAATCAATTTCAAAACACATTTTGAAAACATATTTGGTAAGGAAAATGCTATAGATCCCAAACAAATTACCAAATAGATTACCAAACCTCTCACATGGGTGTGGGATCCACACACATGTGATTTGTGTGGGTCCCACACCCATATGAGAGGTTTGGTAATTTATTTGGTAATTTGTTTGGGATCCCTAACATCACTCATTTGGTAAACCAGACAATTTTTGAATTTTTGGTTTGCCCGGTCGTCTGTCCGGACATCCTTTCAAATGTCTGGCCGGTTGACCAAAACAGTACATTTTTTTATTTTTATTTTTCCAATTGCCAATCGTCACCTGTTATTTGAAAAAAAAAATTTATATTTGTTTTTGATATTTTTTAAATATACAAATTATTTTTTACACCAAAATGATATTATTTTTTTGAATTGAATTTTAAAAAGAGTTTGGTTATGAGTTTTGAATAGAATTTTCAATAGAGTTTTGAGTTGTGTGTTTGGTTATGAGTTATAAATTTTTAAATTAAGTTTTAAAAACTCTTTTCAAAACTCATAACCAAACAACTTTTCTCAATTCATATATCACATCAACAATTTAAAACTCAATGCAAAACTCTTTTTAAAACTCATAATCAAACAAATTTTCTTTTTTCAAATCATAATTTCAAAACTCACAAACTCAAAACATAATTTTATTCTCAAATCATAATTTTAAAACTCGACCAAACACTACCCTAAACTCTCTCCCCAAATTTTTTTTTAAAAATTTATCTCAAAACACAAACCAAATACACCCTTTTAAGTCCAGAACTATAACGTGCACAAGCAAGGATGATATTAAGTGTGAACATAACCCTTTTTTTTCTTCTTCTTTTTTGTTTAATTTTTTTAATTATTTTTACAATAGGTAGAAGAAGAGTATGGAAAAGTGAAGTTTTGATCACAACAGTGAGACTCCAACTCCGTAAGGAAGCAACTTATTTACAATAGGTTCATCAAGAGTGAAAACAATGAGCATAACAATCGTTTGACGGATTTGGGGTGCATGCTCTGTTGGGTGCACAGCAGGTACTGTTGTGCGGTCTTATGGGCTTATTTTGGGATCCATTTTGCTAATCCGAACTGTTCACATTTTAAAGTATATCGAGTAGAACATATCTGTAAAAAATTAAGTTAATCGGATATCGTTAATCCTTTCATTCACTCACATTTGTATCTTCAAAAATAAATGACATTGTGATTTAAAGTATTAAAATGAATACAAATGTGAGTGGATGAAAGGGTTAACGATATCCAATTAACTTAATTTTTTACAAGTATATTCTACTCAATATACTCTAAAATGTGAACGGTTCGAATTATCAAAATCGACTCCAAAATAAGCTCATAAAACCGCACTACAGTACCTGCTATGCCGGGTGCACAACAAGACCCCAACTCCCTATGGTGACTCCTATCATGCTGATACAAACATCTTTTATATACAAACTAAGAAAGTTCAGAAATTTCTTGCTCATCATAAATGTACCACGCAATAATGAAATTTCAAAATTTAAAATAGGACAATATGATTGGAATAACTCATGTGAGTAAAAAAAAAATTACCTTACATGGTTGAATTATGTGTAATGTAAACTAATTAAAGAAAGGAGAAAAAAAAAAAAAACACCAACAATTGCCTAAATTACAACTGGCCCTCATTAGTTGACCTCTGCTGATATTTGAGTCGCATTACACTTTAACTCACGTTGTTAGGGATCCATCAGAGAGCTGCCATTAACAGTTTTTTTAATATTGTACTTTACCCTTAATTTATTATGATGTGCAAGCCTTTAAAGAGTATAGTCTAAAAATTAAAATCTTGAAATGTGATGAGGCGAGGTAAAGCGCTTTAAAACTTTGGGTGTGTGTGATTGTTTAAAGATTTTGGGGTTTGGTATGGGAATTGAGTCAAGATTGTGGTTTTTAGTGTTGTGGATTTGCGAATTTTTACAAGGTTTCCCCCTCTTTTTGGCGGTTGGTTTCTTTGTGGCATTTCTATGTGGCCAGGAAAGGTGGGCTGCAAAGGATATGCAAGGGTTACAAAGGATGTGCAACGGGAAGATGGTATAGAGGACATTTTTGTCTTTTAACGCAAAATGTCCACGCCTTTTCTTATTTCTCGTCTTCATATTTTTTAGACCCGTACGTTGTGTTTGGTGGGGGATTTGGAAATAGATTTAGAAAGGAAAAAGAAAAATATGTGTAAAACTAGATAAATGCCAAGTTTGGTAAGTTGAAAAAAAGCTAAAAAGTCAAAAAGTTACTCAAAAAGTTAAAAAACTATCACTATTCACCAAAAGTAAAAAATTACGGCCGCACAACTCCCAATCCTAATTTTCCCCTACACATTAATTTATACAATTTTTTAATATACATTTTTTCATAAAAAGGCAAAAAGTTAACCAAAACATCCATATTTTTTCCTCAATTTTTTAGTCTAAAAAGACAAAAAGTGCACTTATTTAGGACACCCCAAACAATCACAAAATATAAATATATTTTATTCACATTCCACCTACCCCTTTTTTTTTTTTCTTTTCTAAATTTCTTCTCAAATCTCTAACCAAACGCAACGTTAAGAAAGGCGCGTGTCAATTTATCATAATAGAGTTAGTGATTTGGATTTGGACTAGATAATTATCAAGGTATGTGGAATTTGCCCAAAAATAGAAGAAGGGAAGAAAATACGGGAAATTCTATTTATACATCCTCATTTTCACAATGGGAAATTTTGTTTTTACATATCTAATTATCTCAATGTACATACTTAATTAAATATTATTTTAATGACAATTATACCCTGAACTTAAAATGACCGTAATGGACATTTACTAGCACCCATAATATTATATGAAAATATTATCTGTACACATTTTTTAAAAAGAAAAAAATCTCAATGTACACATTTTGAATTAAAAAAAAAAACTAAATCCTAATTTTTCCATTGTTGTCACTTTGTTTGCTACATACTCTATACTCCTTTATTACTTGCAAAACAATACTCTTATAACAACTCTCATATTGCTTTAATCTCTATATTTATACTCTATTAGTGGTGAAAATGTTAATTTTTTCGTGCATAACTTCTTCTTTTTTTTCCTTTTGTTGTTTTTAGTTAGATAACCAGTGTAGAATTATTTCAGTATATTCGGACATTAACTACCGATTTTTTTTTTTTTTTTTGGAACAAATTTATCGAACTAATCACTTTTATTCGAAAGTTAAGTTTCAAATTAAATATATAATTTCGAAAAATCAGAGGCAAAACTCCCAAACCGAAAAACATAAAAAAACTAAAAAAATAAAAAAACGGGGATTTTATAGCAATAGAGTGCATAGAGATCTAAAAATGGTAAATGCAATAACAAAATAGAAAGATGCCTCATTTTCAACAATATTTTGGAGAATTTTCAATAGTGTTTTTAATGGAGGTTCAATAAAGTCTTTAATGGAGGTCTTCAGTAGAGGACTTTGTTTTCACTTCACACTATGGTCTTGAATAGTCTTCAAGTGGGTCTACAAATATGGAAGTAGGGTCACTCAACAAGTGTGTGGAAAGGAGAGTTGAGTAGTGTGTGTACAATGATTATGAGTGAAAGGTATAATTGTAACTTTCAATGTGTAGATTGAGAAAATTAATTAATAATCAAATTAATAAGTGTGTGTACTAAAAAAAGATGTGCAATGAAGTAATTAAGTGTGTGAAAATAGAATTTCCCTTTCACAGTACCTACCAAACTTTTAATTTTTTTTATTACAATTTTGTCCTTCAAGTAAATTATATTTTTGGACAAAATCCTAAACTATAACTTCTTAGTACACATTACCACTAACCACTATTGCACCTCCGTCTTTGGCACGGTTGCCTCCCTAGCCCCCATCTGCCCTCCCATCTCTCCCGATGCCACATCCTCCTTCTTTAGTCCCTGTCGCGCCTCCTTGTGATCTTCTTCCTCATTTTTCTTTTTTGTTCTTCTCATCCGTTAGCTGAAACCCTAGATATCTCTCTATCTATCTATTTATCTCTCTCTCTCTCTCTCTCTCTCTCTCTCTCTCTCTCTCTCTCTCTTCTTTGTGAGGTGGAGTTCACAGGGAATGGGGACTGTGATGGTCATGAAGGATGGATCTATGGTCACAATGGATGGAAGTTGCAGTGGGGAGCTAAGGGAGTAATGGAACACGAGTAGGGATTGCGATGGTGGTAGGGTAACAAGGGAAAGAGACAGTAGAGTAGGGGCAATGCCTAAAGGGAAGGGAATAAGTAGGGGCAATCAAGGGATTGCGACAAGTAGGGGAAACATTTGGGGAGCTTCTATTTACATACCCAAAAAACCCTTTCTACACATCTCCCCCTCACACACTTTTTACACACCCCTTCATTAAGTGTATGTGGAGAGGGGGTTTGGTGTGTGTGAATAGAAGCCCCCAAACATTTGATGAGGAATAGCGATCGACAGCCAGTGATGGCAGTGGTTAAGATAAAATGAGACCAATTTGGTATTATTTAAAAAATGAAAAATTCCAAATTCATATCCAAAAAAAAAAAAAACAAAACAAAACAAAAATGATGTAACAAAGTGATTATTATAAATAAATTCATTTTTAGTGATATTTTATTTTGAAATAAAAAATTTACAATGAATTATATAATTATGTATAAAAATTACTCCTTCTGTCTCAAAATATTAGTCTCTTATTTCATTTTTCATTGTCTCAAAATATTAGTTCATTTTCAAAAATTAAGTACAAAAATAATATAAATTTCTTATTTTGCCCTTCTTTTAAATTCATTAATAACCTAAAAAGTACAATTATGCTATTGATATTCCTCAAACAAATGTACTATCAAATGATAATTTTTAAAAATCAATTTTTTAAAAGTGCAATAATTGTATTATCAAAAAAAGTTAGGCTGTGTTTGGAAGGATTTTCAAATCATAATTTTACCTACATTATAATATCATGTTTGGATAAGGTTTTCAAATTATATTTCTACAACAAACAGAAAACTATGTGTCAAGCGAGATTTTCAAAAAAAAAAATTTGAAATTTGGCCTAACCGATCGTCCCACCTGTTGTTCGATTGGTTGACCGGAACAATGCATTTTTTTTTTTTCAAATGACACATGTTAATTTTTATATATTCAAAAAAAAATATTTTCTGAATTTTTAAAAAAAATTTATGAGTTTTAATAGAATTTTGAGTTGTGTATTTGGTTATGAGTTATAAGTTTTTGTATTAAATATCATATGTCACATCAAAAATTCCCCATTCAATTCAAAATTATTTTAAAAAATCATTCACCAAACAAATTTTTCACACTGAAATTATAATTCTAAAACTCACAAACTTAAAATACAACTCCTCTTCTCAAATTATATTTTAAAAGCTCTACCAAACGCTACCGTAAATTCTCTAAAAGAATCATTATTTTGAAACAAGAGAGTATATATAATTTTTTTATTTGTATAACATTATACTTAAAAAATAATGACGTAGATAGAATCAAAAGTTTGAAGTAATGTGTGGTGTAGAATTTCGGAAAAGCACTTACTTAATACGGCCGCCCTGACAGAAGCAGACTATTCTCCTGGAGCTGCCGTCGTATCCACACCGTCCACCTCTCATCTGACAAACATCGCAGTCGGTGATATTAGGCCATCCCAGCTGAAACCCATTACTCAACACTTGGGCAAGAAGCATCTGAGAACCATCACCGCTACCGTTGGTGATATTGGGGGTGTTTGGTAGGGCTTATTTGAGCCAGCTTATGGCTTTTGGCTTTTAAAAAGTTATTTTGGATTGTTTGGTTAAACTTATTTCAAACAGCTTCTGATTCTAACAGCTTATTTTAAGTCAAAAAAGCTGATTCTGAGAAGCTGCTCACCCCTTGCTTCTGATTATCAGCTTCTGCTGTGGACATATTAATTCACGGTTATACTCTTAAATTTTTTTATTTTTTATTTTTTTTAAAATAGAAAAAGTCCCAAATGGACTATAAAATATTATTATTATTTTTTATGAAAAATATAGATAAATAGTGAATAATAAAAAATAAAAATTAATTGAAAAAGCTACTTCACAGCTTATTTAACAAACACTACTCAGCAACTTAAATCTATAATCCAACAGTTATACCAAACAGGTTAACAGCTTCTGATTAAAGTCATAATCTATAATCTGTTAAGCTATAAGTTATAATCTGTTTTAACAGCTACACCAAACAGCACCATTATTAGACGCAAGCAGAGGCAAGCTTGCACCAGACACAGGCAAACTCACATGCTCGCACCCAATCAGCATCTCCAGCGGACCCACAGGCCGACAAGTCCCAGTCCCACCCCAAATGTAAGCCCAATAATTCCTATCTTTGCAACTGTAATTACCCACAACTTCATTAAAGAATCTACTGGGGAGAGCAATCGGACACTTGAAGACGGTGAGGTTGACACCTCCCACAGGAAGAGCTAGGGCTGCGACGCCGCCGACAGTGCCGTTGGAAATTGAATTTGTGAGGTTCTCAAGAGACGTACACGAACCTAATTTAATATCGTTGATTAGCGTGTGGTCGACAACGGTGACGAGAAGGTCCGATAAGAAGAGTTGTTTAACTTGGTAGTGGCGGCCGGAGAACTCGATGCTGCTGGGGATGGATGAGGAATGGTCGCAGGTGATTTGGAAACCAGGGAGACCACAGTCAAATTGGGCCGAGCCGAAGGATGAGAAGGGCGAGAAAGGGAAGCTGAAGGTTATGTTGCTGCAATTGAATGGTGGGCAGAGGTCGTAATTTGAGCTCTGTTCTTGGGTTTGAGATTGGGTATGATTGATTAAGGTGGTGGATGCGATTAGGAAGAGTAGAATAGTTGGGAGGAAGATGAGAGAATCAGTTTGGCTCATCATTAATTTGGAAACTGTTGTAAAAATCTCTCCCTCTGCCTGCTAAACAAACAGGAAGTCAAGTCTCCCAATGGAATAGGAGACTTAATGCGACCCATATAGTCCTCGTTTGGTAAATATTTTGGGCCAAAAAAATATATAATAAGTAAAATGAGGTATATAAGTTAATAAGATAAAATATCACATTTAAATTATAATTATTATATTTTTTCTCTCATAAAAATTAAAAAATTTCAAAAACAAAAATCAAACGATGCTAAAAAAAAATTGATTACAGTAGCCAATGCCAAACAAAGCTATATATGTACTAGTTTAAAAAGTCGATGCAAAGCCCAGCTATTATTACAGTATATTTAAGTTTTGTATTTTAATAATTTTTTAAAAATTAAAATATTATTCTTTAAAATTAAATAAAATAAATCATTAAATGTAGGATAGAATTATGTGGTATGAGATGTATCATTTTTTAATTTATTATACACCCAATGATATTGATTCCAATTCTATTTCCATATCATTTTAGGTAAATTTACAAGTCTTTAACATTTCTTTCGAATTTATAAAAAAAAATTAGGTAAATTATAAACACACCCATTGAGGTTTACTTAAATTATAAATTATCTCCTATAGTTCTAGAAATTATATTATGCCTCCTAAGATTTCTAATTTCATAACAAATAGGTCCTTTTATTAATAAATCATCAAGTTAATTAATATTTTTTTAATAATGTTAAAATTTTATTTCAATTAATAATTTAGATAATTTTATTATTGTATAGGTGAACAGTTAGAAATTTCACTTTTTTAATTAATTCTGTTAAATAAAAAATTTTGACAGGGAGGTATTTTTAATTTTCCAAACAACATGAGGCAATTTGTATTTTAAGCAAACCTCAGGAAATGTATTTGTAATTTATCCAAAAAAATTATAGTGTATAGCTTTTTTCAACAGATAAATATAAAAAAAAATATTAAGATAATTCTCCCATCTAAAAGAAACTACTAAAATACTTCACTGAACTAATAAAGAAGCAGAAGAAAATAAATATACATACAAATGATTAATTTTATTAATACATAAATCTTACTCGTATAACAAATAACCAATTTTATAAATAAGTAAATCATTAAAGCTATGTTTGGTTTTGGCTTTTTGGCTAAAAAAACACAAAAGACAAAATTCGCTACATAAGCCAATAAAACAAAATGTCACATTTAAACCATAATTATTACACTTTTTCTCTCACAAGAGTCAAAAAAGCCAAAAGCAAAAACTAAACGAGGATAAAAAAGTAAAGCTAAAATAGTCAAAAAGTCAAAAAATAAGGCTATTTTCGCTCTTCCCAAACGAATGCCAAGTAAATTAACAATTTTTAATGATAAAAAAAATATTTTTTAGTTAACCATTTTGTTAATAAATAAATCATTAAATCAATTAATAATTTTTAATGATATGAGAAATATTTTTCAATAAATAATTTTGATAATTTATTATTGCATTAGAGAATAGTTTTTTTTCCCCCCCTGAGTATTATGTTAAATGAAAATTTATAACAAACGATAGTTGTAATTTCTAATATTATAGGACCGATTCATATTTTAAACAAATCTTATGATTGGATTTGTGATTTTTTAAAAAATAATAGATTTGTATTTCATAATTGATCAAAAATGTTTGCATAATTATGAAAAAACCTATTTCTTAATTGATTAAGAATGTTTGCATAATTATGAAAAAAATTGCACTAAATGTAACGCCTCGACCCTTCACATGTCATCGATATTGCCCGTTTTAGGCCACACCAGCACGAATTTGTTCTTCCCAATGGGTCAACCATCCCAGAACAACTCCAACTTAAGCACGCTTAATTGGGGACTTTTGCTAGGGATTTCACCACCCGAGAAAAGGTCTTGATGCTATATAAGGGTCCTGATTTTTTATTTTTATAGCCCAAGAACTCCCCTTCTATTCCCGATGTAGGACACTGGAACCTTACAATCCACTCCCCGTAGGGCTGCACGTCTCCGTGTAGTAGCCTGCTAGCTCACAAGCCCGCCCACATGTATCTCAGCTCTGATACCATTTGTAACGCCCCAATTCTTCACATGCCATCGATATTGCCCACTTTGGGCCATGCCCGCATGGATTTATTCTTCCTAATGGGTCATCCATCCCAGAACTACTCTAGCCTAAGCACGCTTAACTGGGGAGTTCTGCTAGGGATTTCACCTCCCGGGAAAAGGCATCAATGTTATATAACAGTCTAGGTTTTTACTTTTATAGCCTAGGAACTCCCATTCCATTCTTGATGTAGGACATCGGGACCTTACAATCCACCCCCCTTAGGGCTACACGTCCCTATGCAGTAGCCTGCCAGCTTACAAGCCCGTCCACATGCACGAGAGATACTAGGGGCCCACACTCGGTACTCCGAAGAGTCGGCTCTAATACTATTTGTAACGTCTCGACCCTTCACATGTCATCGTGTGACAACTACCTCCTTAATTAAACAAATTACTTATATTAATTATATGCTTATCGTTAATTCTGTGGTTATGTGTTAATTGTGGATTATGTGCCATATGATATATGCTTGCATTGATGTGTATTGTCTTGTGATTGTGACATTGTGGACAGATAGGTTAGAGTGAAAAATAAACCTGTCTGATTCGCTAATTTGAGCAAGGTAGAATTAATTATTGAGATATGCAATTAAAGCCTAATTCACATTAGTTATTTTAATTTAGTTTAATTGAGGTTATAATAGGGTGAGAATTAATTTAATGTGAGAGAATTTGGTATTTCATTTAATTTGCCACTCAAGTGTAAGTCTTGAATAATTAGAAGCTCATTACATACCCTTGAGCTTATTTTATATTCAACAAAGAAAGAGAGTGGGTGCTTGGTGTTGAACTAGAAACAGCACACGTAAAGAAAAAGAGAGAGTGCTAGAGTAGAATTCATCAAGCAAGGGAAGAAATGAAGAACTTGGTGCAAGATAGAAACTAGCTTGAATTCTCTTAAATTATCAACACAAGGTAAACCTTTCTTTGCAATTTTGTCAACTTCAAGCTCCTCTACTCATCATCTTCCCAGATACAAGTTTAGTTGAGAATGAAGTTACAAGTAATTAGAGGTCTTGTTCATGAAATGAAAGCTTAGGGCATGTATCACTTGATAATGAAAGTATTGACTACTTTAGCCCCTAAATTCACCATGCATGGCATATTTTCCATGGAACTCATGATCATTTAATTGTTTCCTTGCTTCTTGTTTGAGTTTCAACATTTGGGAGGAAAACTCCATGTATTTTAAAGAATTGGAGCCAACTTTGTATTAGTTATGAACTTGTGTTTCCACTTCAAGAATTTAAACTCTTTGCATGGTTTTGAAGCTTCAATTGAAGTTATGAATTTTGTTCCAAGCTAAATATGTTTAATTCAAAGTGTTATGTCAAGTTTTTGGAAGTGGAATGTATGAAAATGGGGTTGATTTTGCAAAGGATGGCATTGCCAAAAAGAAGAGCATTTTCGGATTGTTTTTGTAGCACTGTCGCACGTGCAGCTTGGGGCCCTGCACATGTGAAAAACAGGGCAAAGTGGGGCTTGCATACTGAAATATATGCACCTGCGAGAGCAAGTGCGGTGGTGGTTGTAGACACCCCATTTTTGACTGACCTTAAGACTCAAACGTCATCGTTTGTGCATGCGATGATTGCGTATGTTTGTGCTCATTTTGAGTTTCCGGGGCCTTCGGCTGAGTGCCTTGTCATGGGACCTCTTAACTCTCTCTTCTTCTTGGTTTGTTTTTGGAGCCATGCCTTGGTGCCCTTACCTGGAGGGGAGAGAGGCCTGTAGGCCACTTTTTGTAGCTGTAGGCTACTTTTTCCTCTTGTAGGCCACTTGTAGTGGCCCGTAGGCTAGTTTTCAGGGCTTCCGGCTGAGTGCCTTGCCTTGTGGCCTCTTGGATCTCTTCCTTTTGGCATGTTTTTGTGCCATACCTTGTTTTTGTGCCATACCTTCTCTTGTTTGCATGTGTTGATGGCCCATCAAAAGAGCATATGTTTCTACTTCTTTGTGGCTTTGTTTAGGCTCATTTTTGTGACTATTTGACCTGCCATAACTCTGTTTTTGGCTGTCTTGGTCACCTCTTGCATGCTTATTGCACTTGTAGTGTAATCCTACTTGTCGCCTCCCAAAGTAGCATGTTTTTGTGCCTTAAATTTGCTTAGTTCAAGCATGTTTTTAGCCATTATTTGCCATGTTATAACTCTTTTTTGGGTTGGTTTGATTGCCTTTTGCATGCTTCACACACTTGTAGTACAATTTTGCATGCTAGCCTAGCTCACTTGATGTTTTGGCCTATCATTTTAGCATGTTTTGGCTCTGCTCCAGCAAGCTTTTACTCATGTTTTTCCATGCTTAAGCTCTGTTTTAAGTGGTTTTAGTCATGCATGCCTTGCTTTGTATAGCCATAGTGCAATCTTGCTCGCTGGCTTTGAGTTTCAAAGTCTCTAGCATGCTTTACTTGAGTTGTTTGCATGCTTTGGCCTTATCTCTAACATGATTTCAATGCATGTAGTGTAGACATACTCTCACATGTTTCACTCTTTCAATGCTTTTGGAGAGTTGTGCCTTATATCTTGATCATAGGCTAATTTGTATGCATGCTTGCCTAAGCTTTTAGGCTACCATCTTAGCATGTTTTTGACCTTATTTTGCCATGTTACAACTCTAATTTTGGTTGATAGAGTCACCTCTTGCTTGGTTTTGGTACTTGTAGTGTAATCTCACTCATTGGCCTTGCATGCTTAGTGTTTTGGCTTACCATTCTAACTTGTTTTGGCTACGCTCCACCATGTTTCTAGCATTGTTTTGACGTGCCTTAGGACTGTTTTGAGTGATCTTGGTCCTTTGGGGCTTACTTGATATGGCTATGGTGCTAATGCCTTAGCTAGTCTTGAGTTTTGAGCACCTTAGCATGCTATATTTGTGATGGTTGCATGTTTTGGCATCATTTAGCATGTAATTTCAGAGCATATGCACATGTCATGTTCTCACTTCTTTCACTCCTTGAGAGCCTTTAAGAGTTGTGCCTTTGTGCCTTATTTGTGAGCTACCAAAGGAGCATGATTCTCTACTCTTTTGAGCCTTAGTTTGAGCATGTTCTTGCCACTATTTTGGCATGATGTAGGTCTGTGGTTTGACCATTTGAGCATTGTAGTGCATGCCTCATGTGTAATACACTTCACTAGCTTTGATGTCTTAGCTTCTAAATATGCCATGCATGCATTGCTTATATGATAGAGCCTTGTGCATGCCACTCTAGCATTGATAGATAAGCATGTTGTTTGCATGTGTGATGCATTGCATGTGTTTGGATTGGACGTTAATCCAAACACGAGAAACGAGGGACGTTTCGTACTTGAAGTGACGAAACATGCCTCATTTCTTAGTCGTCGTCCCCGTCGATTGTACATGATAGGGTGGAGACCTCTCGAGTCTTGTGTGTTACTTGTGCATTCATTAACTTGTACAAACTCGGCTTCTCGGCCATCGTGCATTGCGGTGCTTGGTTAGTGGCCCGAGAGCCGAGTACCGCACTCCTTTGAGCTTGAGAAATGATAAGGAGGGTTGTTGTACACACATGCCCTGCAAATGCCTTGCTTTGCCCTTGTTGAACTCTGTTTGCAGCAAAATGGAGGTATGCAGAAGCAACTGGCCGACCGGCCAGAGGAAGTGGCCTACAGCCTACTTAAGTGGCCGACAGGTGGCCTACAGCCTCCCCTGGTGGCCGGCAGTCCACCAACCTGAAGATGGTTCAAGGTTGTTCTAGTTCTAGAGCAGAAACAGACTGGGAATGGGTTTGGTGTTCAGAATCAAAGTGAATGCAAACAGAGGCAACCGGTGGCAAGGCGACGGGATTTCGGGAAAAAACAACCGAGCATGCATGCATTCCTCGCCCTGAGGCTCCTTTTAATAGCTTTGATTAACTAGTTAATTCGTCGGTTTTGTACTTAATAGTTAATGTACTTAGCTAATCGATTTGTGTTGTAATAACTAATTAGTTAACTAGAATAGTTAATTAGTTTTGTTTTATAATAAGTAGCTGTAACAACCCCGATTCATAATTAATTACTAATTCGTGATTAAGGGCACTAATCAAGTGATTAAAATAATTATATGTTAATTGTGTATGTTTGCATGTTATTTGATTTTCTATCTGTTAATCATAGTAATATCTGTTGCAATTTCCGCTTAGAATGTTAATTTGATGGCCCGAATGATGTCAGAAACGGGAATTGACCGCATGGTTGGACTAATTAGAAGTTTTAGAACTTTATGGTGAGTTTAATTAAAAATTGATTCAGAACGTTTAAATTAAGTTGTGTTTGGCAAGACTTATGCTCTAATTATAGAATTAAGCCATTACAACTATAAATATGAGACTTAAGCTCATGTGAGCTCATATCTTCTTCATTTCCCTTAGTGCAAAAATCTGAGATTTCATTCTAGAGAGAGAGTGACTCCATTTTAGAGAGAGAAAGTGTAGATTCAAAGTTGAAGTTGAGGATTTTGCTAGAGTAGCTCAAGTTTGGCAAGGATCTTGTGTGTTTGAAGACTTTAGGTAAGCCCTTGACTATTAATTCATAAAAAGTTATGTGTTGTAGAGATGAATTCATGGAGTTGTTGTGATCATTTACATGTTTTCCACATGAGTTAGTGTAGAAGATGAAGATTTTGCTCATAATTCTTACATGCATGGAAGTATAAGTGTTACCTCCTCATTTTGATCATGAGCTTCATCGTTTGTGTTGAATTTAGAGCATAAGATACATTTTACTAAGTTTTGAGAGTGAATTCCATGCTCATATAGCCTTAGTAGGAAATTGGGATAAGGATTTTACATGCATGCATAAACATGAAGAGTTTTGCCATGTTGAGTTAATTTGAGCATCTAAGTTGTTATCATAAGTTATTTGGCACATGCGTGTGTGATTCGTCATGTTTAAAGTTTAGATTCATGTTTTGAAAAGGGTTTCTCTCATGTATGGAGCTTTAAGCTCAATTTTGTTAAAACCATGGTGTTGGAAAAAAAAAAAAAGAGTTTATAAAACTTAAATACATGGAAGTTTGAACTCAATTTTGGCTAAATCCATGAGTTTTGAGCTAAGGGTTTGTAAATGATCATATATTTGTGATTTAGAAAACTTTTCCAAGTGTTTTGAACAAGCCATCCACGAATTTGCCATTGAATTTGCATTTGGAAGCTCAAAGCCCTGTTTTGGAAACCCAGAATTTTTGAAGGTCGCTTGAGCGGGGGATTTGCCGCTCGAGCGGACATTTCGTGCATCCAGTAGTTTTACAGGCTATTACAGCCTGCTCGAGCGACCACTTGGACGCTCGAGCGAACCCTTTGCATATTATTGATCCGCTCGAGCATGGAAGTTGTAGCTTAAGCGTAGATTAAGACCAACCAGTACTTTCTCCAAGTTTGTAGACCGCTCGAGCGAAGGAAGTCTCGCTCCTCCGCTCTAGTGAGGAAAGCTACGCTCGAGCATGGACCTTATTTTCAGGAAATTTACCAAGTGTTTCAATTCATGTTTTGGCATCCTCATTGCATCTTAGGCATTCCTAAGCCTTAATTAAGCCATAGTGACGAGGTTTTGGAATAGAAACACACTAAGAAAAGAATGTACTAAGTTAAGAGATTACAAAAGTGTGTTTGGAACAATGTGTTAAGCATGAAACCTATGTAATGAGAAAGTTAAGCCGTGTTGACCATGTGTATGTGTAATGATACGATATGTTTGCGTTATGTACCTTGTGGTTGTAGGTCAAGACTCGAGGATCGATTGACCATTTACGGGAACCACTGTGAGTAACATTTCTGTAAGGATATGTTGATATGAATTATGTTCTAAACAAGTTATGATTTCTGAAATGATATTGTTTACATGAACGAATGTCCTATGATTGAAATCTATTATGGCATCCATAGATAGTCCCAAGTCATGGGGGATGGCATGTAAATGCGGGTCCATGACATATATGTGATTACAAGATCTCGTTAGCCACTTCATTGTGGTGATATGTGTTTAATCGGTATCCGGATCCGATTACTCTAGTCGGAAGACGATATGTGCTGTGTTCTATGGGATGTACCATTACTATGTTCAGATACGAGAATGATTATGTTATGGTCTGTTTTACGCTTATGATATGTTCAGATTTCGTTCACTAACCTCTTTACCTTAATGTTATTCACTAGGCTTTAGCTCACTGTGTGTGTATATATGTATAGGTGGGCATTTTGAAGACCGAGCCTAAGGGCTTTTGTTTGGATCTGTGTTCTGTTGTCAGCCAACCATTGCGCCTCACGTGGAGGTTCTGAACGTGTCACATGTTATGAGTTCTAGTTACTTATGTATATCAGACTTTGATGTTTTTGTTGGCCGTACTTAACTATGTGTGTGGGTATAATGCAAGACTGACTTTTGGTTATGTATATAAAGTTTTAAATATTATGTTTCATGTAAGTTTGCACAGCTCATTGGACAACTATATTTATGTATTTGCTTCCGCTAGCCCCTTAATTTTGTTAATCTATTCAGAGGCCTTCAGTAATCCAAGGATTATTGGCCGGTTACGATGCTAAACCTATAGGGGCGGGTTTTGGTCGTAGCGTAGCTTAGCCTATTTATTCGGACCCTCCGTCACGAAGGCAAATGTTGTAATAAGTGTGCATGTGTGTGATGCATGTCTTCCAACCCCATTTCTTTCTCCTTTTTACTTATTAGCTTTTGATGGTTAGTTTTAGGGCATGTTTCAATTAGCATACTTATGCTTTGCATGCGTGCATCATTCATTCGTATTGCATGCACCGGGCTCAGCGCATCATTCAAATTGCATTGTATTTCAATACACTTTCCTGAATACGTGTTTCAAAGCATGTTATCAAGTGTTGCATTTATATGCCATTCTAGATAGCCGAGCCTACTTAGTTGCATATTGCATGTGTTGCATTAGGCATTGTTAACATAGTTAGGATCATGCATCGATTACTAACTAGCTTCTGTTTTGGCTCGGAGTACTCGATGAGTGTTTATGCTTTAGCATCCTTGCATGTGTGTAAGTGATTGCCATGATAGCATGCTTACCATGAGGCTATGTGCTTATATGTTTAACTGCATGAATGCCTGTGGATGAAGGCTTCATTACTTGAATTGGAACAATTCATCAAAATGTGAGTTTTAAGCCCACTTGAAGTGGCAAATCATCATGTTTTTAAACCCACCTTGTTTGGTGGCAAATCCGCGCTTTAGCCTACTTGCGAGTAGCATCTTCAAACCATTTTCGAAAAACAAACATGAGATGTTTTGTTCCAAATCAAGCGATTTAGCCTATACTTGTATGTTATGCGCATCACATAATAAATTTAGCTAATAATCGGAATAAGAATACATGTGTTTTCAAAAGTAACATATCATGTTTAGTAGAGGCCGATCCTTTGATCGGGCGAATGGGGGTACTCATTTCATGACCTTCCCCCCTCGTACCCAAGTTCCCAAGCCGAGGCAACTTTGGTGATGACAGACACGTGGCCTTAGGCACGAGTCAGGGTTTCCTAAATTTCCCAAAATAAAATATTTAGGTGGCGACTCTGAAATCTGGCAAAGCAGTTCATGTTTGGCGCTTTTTGATTAAAATCAATTTTCCAAAACGATTTGCCGGATTTGGACTCTTTGGTGATTTATCAGTCTTACATTGCACTTTGTGAGATTAGATTCAGAACCGTGACAAGAGTCCGAACTGTAGTAGCTAGAACCCAATTCGCGCCCTCTGTGAAAGGGGGGCGCGCGGAGCGCGTTTCGGGCAGTCTACAGTTTCTGGCGACTCTGCTGGGGACTTAGAGAACTTGACTCGAACTCATGATATGTTGTTTTATCTACACTTATGTGTTTCTTTGCATTGCATTTGCATAGGTGCGCCTAAGTCACAGTGTTTGCCATCTGCTATTCCTGAACGATTTGCCAGAGGCTTGCTTGGAAAAGGGTGCCTATAAAAGGCTGACGGTTATGGGCTCTGCCAT